>CAJVQF010000050.1:0-122065 GCA_911254575.1 Candida sanyaensis | reverse complement strand
CAAGCTAGTGATTTTCGACATCAAAGTAATACAATGTTGATACTGCATGTATTCATTAACGTTTGGCAGAAACGTGTTCATCTAAATGAAAGAGCTTACACCTTTGAAGAAAAATTGATCTTGAATTTACAGAAAACATTGTTTTCCAAATGGAGAAATTCAGTGCAGTGGGATACCAAGGCAAAGGGATTTCACCACCGTCATTTGATGTATGGGGCGTTCAACAAGTGGAAGCTAAAAGTGAAATCGGTTCACAAACAGAAATCTCTCCAGGGCATTATTGTTTCCCGATATTTTAATAACTGGCTTTTGAAATTAAAACTTAATGTATTATTGGAAAACAAGAACAACCAACTTAGGCAAGTTGTGTTTAGTGGTTGGAAGCAAAAGCAACTTCAACTACATGAATTGTCATATAAATCTAGTGTGTTTTGTGACTCCAAACTTGTGGAAGCAGTTCTCGATAAATGGAATGCTGAATTCTTGAATGTACAACATTTGGAAGGAAGGGCAGATAATTATTTTAAGCGTCGATTTTTTGTCAACAAATGGATCAAAAAGTTTGATGTTTATGAAGATAGTGTCGTGGTGAATTTACCTGATGATATAGCTATTAAACTAACTTATACTGTATGGAAAGAAAAATTTTATAGCAGACGGGAAGATAATTTACAACTGAGAATTAGTCAATTGGATCTAACATATTCGAATACTCTTAGAAAGTCACGAATATTCAATATATGGTTCTCCAGACTACAGGCAGTAAAAGAGTTGGATAAAGTAGTGTTAACTCCACAAGCACATCACATAAAGTCCAAATTTGAGCTTTGGGCATTGAAAACTGAATATTCCGGACACTTGTTGGAAACTGCTTTGAGATGGGAAGATACAAATACAACATCAAAATTCCTACGTATTTGGTTTGAAAAATTTCAAGAAATTCATTTGTTGGACGATGCAGCAGAAGATTTTGAAGTGGAGTCTAATTTCATGTTAGCCAGAGATATCCTTAGAAAATGGTCAATGCATTATACTAAGAACACTAAACGACACCAGCAGCTATGTGAAGATCATATTACAAAAAAGGAACATGAGAAATTTAGGTCAATATTTGAGCTTTGGGTGTATAAAACAAAAGAAATCGAGGCAAACACTAGTATTTATTCTAATGGATCACCACTAGCCAAACGAGCACAAACCAGAGCACAGGTGACTACCCCACAAAAACGATTTTCACCAGTTAGAGGATCTTCAACGCCAGTTTCTAAAGGACCAAGCCCAACAAAGCTTCAGGAAACAACGCAAAGACTTAAGGATCAGAAGATAAGTGCACTAAGGGAACGATTGGGAAGGGCAAGAGGTACATCACCGCCTAGCAAGCCAACCCCTTTTAGGTTGGATTTTAAAAAGAGTGTGTCGACAACATCTGCGCCTGTGCTCGGCCCACCTCTGCCGCCACATTTTAATGTTCAAGATATTGCCAATGCTAAACATTCTGGTCGAATAAAGCCGATGGTATTTCCGGTTGACGGTATATCGCACTATTCACCTATGGACAAAACTACGTTAAGAGCAAGAAATCTGACCTAAATAGTAGTAGTGTGTATTCATATTCCTTCTCCTATTCATTTAATATAATATTTTCTATATTGTCAATCTGATCATTGACATCGTTGCGTATTTCGTCCGGATTCAACTCCTCAACAATATTGATGGTGGAACTTTCTTCATATGATACTTTGGGATTCACATTGATATTCTTATAAACATGCAAGTAATCACTAACTACAACTGTTGATCGCAAAATGCTGTGCACAGTTGTTAGCTCGCCGGTAGCCAACTCGGCTAATATTGTTTTAGCAATATTCAGTATTACAGTACTGTCTTTTCTTTGAGCGTTCAATAACTGAATAAAAATATCAAGCGAGATTCTTTCAAATGCTTTAGCGGTATATAATAGTTCCCAACCTTTCAATTCGTGATGTGTAATAACAATATCATAATCATTAAAATCGAATCCCTCCTCTATTTTATCATATGTTGCCACCAGAGAGTTGGTCAATTCGCCGAAGCGTGTAATACCGGTCATACATGCTGGAACATCCATGTGGATTGATACTGGAGTGCCCTTATAGTTTTCCAAAACATAGTTGTTTGTAAAGGTCAAAGCATCTCCTCCAGGATAGTTGAAGCTCGATATATAACCCATTTGTAAAGACAAGACCGAACTGACAACTATAGTTGCCACAATGATCATACCTAACAACTTGTTGGCAAAACTCAAGCTCCATTTTTGGAAAATATTGGTTAGACCATTTGCCGCTTGCAAGGTAATAATTGGTACTGTGTAGATAATAAATCTCCATTCCTTATGGGGCTGAAAAGACATGACCGCAATAAATAAGACTGAGGAGATAAATAGAATATGTAATGAATATCTGGCCGGATGGGAAATTACATTCTTGTCACCAAACTTTGTTCCATCATCGGCAGGATCACCTACCAACCCTGGAAAGATCAACATTAATATAACAGGGGGTCTGAATAATTGAATAAGATATTTCTGAAAGTATGCTCCCCATGGTTCAACTCCCCATTCACTTGATTTCCATTTACAATATTAAAAATAAAGGATTCCACTTCAGGTACCAAAAATCTTCCCCAGAAGTATGAGTCGATGCAACCAGAAGCAAGTGCACCCATGATGGTCCCGATTATTAAATACACCAAGTTAACAAAAATATTAGATTGTCCAAATACTACTGCAGAAACAAAAGCAATAATAACAGCAAATACACCAACTTCCAATCTAAAAACAATACCAGTAAATGCCAACCATGTAAGTCCTGAAATATCACCAACAATTATCTTGCTAAGTGAATAATTGACCAATGGCAAGGCAATAAAATTCGGCAAAGTACGAGAAGAATAATACATTAAATGGAATTGAGATAATAAAAGAATCAGGTACCAGAAACCTATCATTCCCTTAACTTTACTTTTCCTGTCACGGAATGTCACCTTGTTTAAGCTATCTCTTAACCTAATCAACATCAATGCATTGATCAACCCAAGTAAAGCACGAACTAGTGTCTGTAAATCATACCCACTAATATCAAATCCAAGTGATGAACATAATAAAAGAAATGGCTTTGTAAGTCCGGCAAGTACCAAGCTCCCAATAAATGTTCTTGGTACAACTCCTGGGAATTGTTTGTGATCATAATTATCAATTGCTTCAATTGGAAAAACTCCAAACTTTAAAATATCATGGATAGCTTGGATGTTAAAGGATTCCTCTACTTTCGTATAAGGAGACAAGACCAAATGAAAAGAAACCAAGGCAATCAATGTTGCATCTAAGATCTTGTTATAACTATACATTGTTTATAGTATGTAATATACAAGGAGCAAAAGTTTTTGAAAGATTTCAAAATCTCGGCAAACAATATCAATAGTAGCGAGCTGAAAAATTTTGGTGCCGTGAGGCCTACTATACCCATATATTTTATTCTTTTTTTTTATTATTATTTTTTTTTTTTTTTTTTCTCTCTTGTATTTTCTTCGTTTCTTCTTTTACTTGCAACCGTATCGATACGACAGTTATTGGCATTGCAGATAATATGGATGAAATCCCTGAACTTGTCGAAGAACTTCCCTTTGATGGAAATATAAAGACACAGAAGGTTACTGTTGCTCCCTTTGTGCCTTACTCCCTGACACCCACAACATTGGAAAAGAAAATTCCGATTACGATCATAACAGGCTATCTTGGGTCAGGAAAATCGACTTTATTAACCAATATTGGCAAAACAACAAATAAGAGATTAGCCATTATCCTCAATGAATTTGGAGATTCGTCTACTATAGAAAAATCTGTAACTATACAGGACGAAAACGATAGTGTTCAAGAATGGTTGGACATTGGGAATGGGTGTCTTTGTTGTACAGTTAAGGACAACGGGGTGACGGCAATCGAAAATTTAATTGAAAACTCTAAGGATAAGATTGACTATATATTACTAGAAACAACAGGTATAGCTGACCCAGCGCCAATTGCCAAAATGTTTTGGTTGGATGATGGTTTAGCTTCCAATATTTACATTGATGGGGTTATTACTGTCGTGGATGCAGAACATATAGTTAAATGTCTAGATGATGCTGGTGGACATTGGCATAAGGAAAATTCAAGAGAAGAATTAGAATTAGAAGAAGGTATAACGACTGCCCATTTGCAGCTTGCATTGGCTGATGTAATTTTATTAAATAAAAGAGATAAAGTGAGTGATTCACAACCTATTATTGAAAGAATACGGAAAATCAATCAGAATTCTCCGATTTACCCTACAAGCTTTGGAGATATTGACATCGGCAAGATTCTTGATCTTCATGCATTTGATGTCAATGCAAAATTGCCCTCAACAGAATCCACATTTCATGATGACAGAATCAGTACAATAGCGGTAGATTTTACGTTTTTTGATGATGTTCTGGGTTTTGAAAAAGTTGAAAAATTTCTTCAACAAGTACTTTGGAATGACACGGTTAATGGTAAGCCCGTAGAAATTCACCGTTTAAAAGGGTTATTAGTTTATAAGGATGATGTCAGAGTGGTTCAAGGTGTTAGAGATACGTATGAAATTATAGAGAATGGTAGATTGTTGGATGGTGTAACTTGCAATAAACTAGTCTTTATCGGTAAGGATTTGAACCATGATGATTTGGTTGCTGAATTAAGTACGTTTTTGTAAATACACGACCTTTTTCTTTTTCTATTGGGTATGGACAAAATTTTTCAGTGAAAGTATTTTGAGAATGAAATTTTTTTTTTTTTTTGCCTATTGCTTTCTAAATCAAGACTAGTTTCTCCACATAAAAATAACGGATACGAATGGCAGAAACGAAAGAGGTCAAGCCTAAAAAAGGGTGGTCAAATCCAGCATTAAGAATGATGGGTATACCTAAGATTTCGTTACCGTCAAGAAATTGGATGATTTTTTGGACAGTCTTAACTACAGTTGGTGGAGCATATGCTTATGATAGATATGAACAAAAGCAAATCCGAAAGAAATGGATGGATGCAGTTAAGCATTATGGTGAAGTCACATATGGTGCGGATAAGATACCCCGTAAGTTGACAATTTATATTGCCCCAGCACCAAATGATTTTTTGGATGATTCTTTGCAATTATTTAGAAAATGCATTAAACCAGTTTTAAATGCTGGTGTTCTTGATTTTGAAATATTCAGTGAGAGTAGACAAGGAGATATTAGATCAACTGTTGCTGAGAAGATTCGTGAATTAAGAAGAAAAAACATACCTGTTGAAGAAACAAAATCAGATGGAAAAAACCAAGAAACAAATGAAGAACCTGAGTACAAGAGCCGAGGCGATTTGTATAAAACAAAAGATGTACTTGGATTGTACAGAATCTTTCCAGGAAGTATAGAACTTGAATCAGAAGATTCTGTAGATGATGTGTCCCCAGGTGGTATAATCTGTATTGGTCGTGGGGCTTACAAAGAGTATATGACTGGTGTTCACGAAGGGTTGTTGGGTCCTCTTGAAAAACCAGAGAATGTTAAGGAAGAAGAGGAAAAGATTGAATTGGAAAAGCAAAAGAAAAAGGAAGAGAATCCTGATGATGAGGAGGAGGATGTAAATGCTAATTTGAAACCTGTTCCTTTGAAGTATATTAAGCCAGAAGACTATGCCAATGCTCCATTGGCACCAGAACTCGATATGACTACTGTGATCAAAGATAATAAAGGGGTGCCTGTTTTCTTTGAACAACCAGTTTATGTTTATCCGTTACCAAATATCGTTGGGTTCACAAACATCCCAAGGAAATTATACAATTGGTTTACTCAACGTTTGCTCATCGACGACTTTGGCGAAAGAACTGCAACCATCGTTGATAATAAGACCAGGCCATTTCTTTTTAAGGATGTCTTAATGGCGAAAGAAGAAGAATTCAACTGGCCAAAAAAATGGGTTACTACAGGTAAAGAACGTGGTTCTGAGTGGGTTCAAGAGTTGGAATGCGATGAAAGAGTCACTTCAAGAATGAAAGTTTTTGAGTAGTATGTGTAATTAATTATTTTCTTGTCCATAATGTGTAATTATAAGTAAAGTCTCCTTCTTGTATATCATCTTCGAGGATTATTTCTTCGCCAATGAACTTTTGTAGTTCTGACTTTGGTTGTTTGGTCCAGCTCTCTAATTCAAACTTTAAGAAGGTGTCCATTTCCACCGATTCGGGGTTTGGATGTTCTATTTCAGTAATCAACAATTGAGACACTAATGGGTTGTTGATTAATTCGTTGTAAATTTCGGCACCTCCAATAATAAATATTCGATCAACATTTGAAATCAACGATAAGGATGATTCAACAGAATTGGCGTGAATGATGTTAGAATCAATTATTTCATTCTCATATGATCTTGATAAGATGATATTCAATCTATCAGGAAGTGGTCTGAATTTAGCAGGAATTGACTCCCAGGTTTTTCTGCCCATAATCACAGCGTTACGAGAATTTTCGGTCGTTGTTTTGGACGTGACTTCCTTGAAATATCTTATTTCTTTACGAAGTCTCCATGGCATCTTCCCATTACTTCCAATACCAAGGGATGGCTTCAAAGCAGCAACAATAATTGATATAATTGGTTTTGATTGCATTATTGGTTGGAATAACATTTACTCGTCAATGAATTAATACAGAAAAGTAGAAAGAAAAAAAAAAAAAAAGTGAAATCTCTTGTTCACTCACCACGAGATCTTACATAATATACGCGTATGTTGTGAAACACACACACACTCACACGCACACGTTGTTTTTGTAATAAATTAAACTTTTTATTTTTTTTTTTTTTCTTTTCCCACATTTTACAGTTAAAATACTTGGAAGCGAATTGTATGTTTAATTTAATTTAGAATTTTAAAACATGTTTTTCGTCAAAAAAAAAATGGCAGAAAAAAAAAAAAAGAGGAACTGCCAGTGGTTTCATAAAGGACAAATCCATTAATATTCATCGTTCTTCAAATTCTTTTTTTTTGTTTTCTTTAATTTAATTTAATTTTTGACTCTAACCTTATATTATCCGATTCGATAATGACAGCAACAACAACAGAAGATTTATTTAAAAAGTTGTCAGAGTTCCCAGAAGATGTGGTTGCTATTATTCTCAGCTTCTTGCCCAAATGTATGCTTCCACACTTGTTGAACTTTTTACCAATCAGACGATCTGTAGCTGCGTGTATCCTATCTGATGTTAAAATTTGCTACTTTGTTTCCAGACACTCCAAAAATTACCATTCACCTGATTCGTGTGGTGAATGTGCCATTGGTCCAATATCAATAAAATTGTCAAACTTGAAGACGGGTATTCGTCAATGGAAAATATATCCAAAATCAATTCATCTTACTTCGTTGAATACCTTAAAGTCCATCAAAGACACGTATCCCTTATTAATTGCTAAGGCGCAATTTATTAATGGAACCTTTGATTTCCAGGAGCCTGCGGATCACAAAATCTTGGTTGATAGTGGGGCGGAGTTTGAGTGTTTAACATTGAACAACTTTGATGATTATTTAATTGAAAATCCTGAAACATTACCTTCAAGTATTAAATATCTTGAATTGATTGGTACCAATGTCAAGTCGTTTAAGATTGAAGGGTTGAGGAGTTTACATGTGCATGGTTCTCGGCCACTTAGCCTGGCCTTGATAGCTACCCTTCCGGACGATTTGAAGGCATTGGAATGTCAAATTCATACGCATTCAGAGTTTACTTTGCCAAGTGGATTGCGTTCATTGTCTATTAATGGATACAATAATCATCCTGGTTTTAAGTTAGGAAAGTTAGAGCAGTTAACTAGTTTAGACATTTTATCAGGACACATGACCAAAATTGATGAGTTGGGATTAATTGCCAATAACTTGCAAAATTTGCTTTTAACAAGATGTGTGAATTTGATAGATTATCAGGGATTGAGATCGTTTAACAATTTGAGAATTTTTGCTATCCTTGATGGTTATTATCCAGTAAAATTGTTTAATGGAACAAATTTTCCGAATATGACTAATTTCATGTATACCGGGCATACTGCTCAGTTTCCTGGTTCACAGAGAAGGGACTTTAGGCAAAAGGGGGAATATCTAGCGCAGATGTCAAACTTGGCATTGACACTTCCTCCCAATCTTGAAATTCTAGTCTTGGATGATGCCGGAGATATAACTATTAATTTTGCAGAATCTAAACTTCCAAGGTCTCTAAAAGTTTTAAACTTATTTAATGTTTCATTCAGGGATGAATCAATCCAGTTTCCTCCTTCATTGGAGAATATTAGAATTGAATGCAAAACATTACAGTTAGGTAAGGATTTTCTTATCCCAGAACAGGCTCTTTCCTTTGCAATTAAAGCCAAAAGAATTACTATTAGAAGTTTTGATTTCTTATATGTTCTACCACTGAAGTTGGAGAAGATTATTCTCAATGCGTCAAAAGAGCAGAAATACCGAAATTAACAAAAAAAATAACGTGGCCAGATTCAATGAAACTGTTAGAATTACGTCGTTTTGATATTACTCTGGAAATGTTGGAGAAATTGAATTTGAGTAATTCTAAGATTAGTAATGTCGACTTTTATAGAGGTAAATTGGGAAAGTTGGATTTGAGTTTATTCCCTGTCAATATTGATAGATTATTTTTAGAGAGAATGGGAATCACTGAGTTACCTGCATCATTTGAGACGTTGAAAAACCTCCAACATTTGTCTTTGAAAAGAAACTATTTCGGACGCGTCAAATCTATCAAAATTCCGAAATTACATTGCCTTAATTTGAATCATTGCGATTTGCGTTTTCTTTCACCATTCATTGAATCCATGGTTTGTAACACAAACGATAAATCTGTTGCATCGGATTCAGAGCTGGAATTCCTTGTTACTGCGATGGATAATTGGCATTTGAATCCAAAAGATATCAAAAAGCTGTTGAGGATAAAGAGGAACATGGATCTTACGATAAACTCATTTGATGTTGGGTTACAGAATATTGCAAGTAATTCTAGTCGCTTTACATGTGAGGCAGTTCGTGACAATATTTCGGATCCGGATACAGAATACTCTGATTTCGAAGAAGATTATGACAACGATGCTCTGGGAAGTATATTCAGTTATAAGGGTAGCTTAAGTGATAGTGAATGTTGTTCTCATAATCATTTTATAACACTTGAAGATGAAGATGAAAATGATGAAGATGAAGAAGATGATGACGATGACGATGACGATGACGATGACGATGACGATGATGACGATGATTCTGTTGATATTCCATTTTTTCCATATCTGGGTGTAAATAATTATGAAGATTATTATGACGATGATGATGATGACGATGATGATTATGTTGAAGTTGATGGCCGTTATCATTATCACGGTGATTATGAAGATGAAGATGATGATGAAGATGATGAAGATGATGATGAAGATGAAGAAGATGATGACGATGACGAATTCCCCGGGTTTGAATTAGCTCCTGATGAGGATGATGAGCTTAGTATTCTTACAGCATTGATTGGAATGAAGGCAGTTAGAGACCATGTTCTTCCCCCAGATGTGGTACGCCAAGCCTTTGATCATGGTTTTCTTAGAGAATTGGTAATACAGGCATTTAGTAATACATCAGGTGAACTGGATGATGATGAGATAGAGTAGGGTAATCACAGGGTATTTATAATTAGTATTCATATATAGTGTTCTTTTTTTTTTTTTATTTCTACAAGCGTTCTTATTTTTTTAAAAAAAATTTTTGGTGGAAGGACACGAAAACTGCCACTTGTGATACAAACCTACACTTTCTCTCAAAACATTTGGAGTTTTGTGTCATGATTAGTCTGTTGTTGTTGTTGTGCGCGAAAAAAAAAAATTGAATATGTGGCGGGATCTCAGGAAAAAATTGGAATCCCCACCATCAAATGATAAACCTGAACAAAAAACTAAGGATAATTGATGAATTATAGTATGATATTCACACAAAAAAATCGTCAATGTGATTGGTTTCATCAATTTAGATGAAATTGATATGTGCATGTTATATATTTGAATATACTTGCTTAATAATTTAAATGACTGCAAAATTTTGGTTTTTAGACACACAGAATATTTAGTACAGTGCTTATCAGCAATCTCGGGAAAACCAATGGTACCAAAAAAAAAAACAATTATATATATACATTGATTAATAATTATTTAGACTCTTCTCCTTGATACTATTAGTAATAATAAAATCATATCTGGTGATTAAACTTGCTAATTGATATTTGCTTAGATGGTTCTTCTTCTTTTTTTTTTATTTCGTAAAATTTCTGTAAGAATTTGTAAGGAAAAAAGAAAAATAAAAGGCGATTTATGAACATTTTTTTGAATGACCCTATTCAAATTGATTCAACTATCAACGAACGTAAGGAACGAATTTTGCAAACAGAATAAGTAAGAAATTGTAATACATTTAATAATAAACAACACTATAAAATATAAAAATACTAATATAAAAAAGTAAACATCAATAAAGAAAGAAAGAGAATTTAAAAATACACACTAGAATTAAATACCAACATTCAACCTATTTCTTAGCAGCAGCTTCCTTCTTTGAAGGTGCTTTCTTGGTGGCAGCTTTCTTAGCTGGCTTAGTTACCTTACCTGCTTTAGCTTTGGTAGTTGTAGCTTTGGCTTTAGTAGTGGTAGTCTTGGCTTTCTTTGGAGCAGCAGCTTTCTTTTCGGTCTTTTCAGTCTTTTCAGTCTTTTCGGATTTTTCTGCTTTCTTAGCCTTTGGTTTGGCAGCAGCTTTAGCTTCTTTAGCAGCTGGTTTGGCAACTTTAGCAGTAACTGGTTTTTCTTTCTTAGCCAACTTGACTGGACCTGATGGACCTTTTGGTTGAAGGAAATCACCTGAAGCAACGGCTTTTCTCAAGGCAGTGTTGAATAAAGAATCAAAGTTGGAAGTTTTAACATCGTAATTTGATTGAACGTATTTTTTAAGAGCTTGACGACTAGATTAGGAAAATGTTAGTAAATCTTAATTCATCCAATAGGAGTTGGACAACTTACGCCCTCCAAAAAAAAAATCTTTGGTATGTGTAAAAAAAATAAAAAGTTGTCACAACAAAACAAAACAAAATAAACATACGATGAACCATTTCTTTCTTTCAAAGTGACAATGGCAGATTTGATCATGTCTGCAATGATGAAAAGTTAGTAAAATCAAGGCAATTAAATTAAATAAAGGGAAGGTCATTGTATCTGGAAAAGCCCGTCGATTTCTTTGCTTATCCCCTCTTCCACCCTTTGGGTAATTGTAAGAAACCAGTACATACCTTTGTAAGTAAGTTTAGCAGGAGTTGAAGCTGGAGCAGCAGCTTTAGTAGTTTTAGCAGTAGCCATTTGTAATAATTATAAGATAATCTAAAGAATTGGATGAACCTGAAGAGGAAAAGAAAGATAAACAAAAAATAAAAAAAAAAATTGAAGAAGGAAAAAAAAATTGTGGGAATTCAAGTTTTACATATTTTGTTCGCACCAAAAAAAAAAAAAAATTAGGCTGAAAATCAAAACAAAAACAAAAACAAAGAAGACAAAAGATAATCTTCTCTCTCTTTCTCTCTCTCTTGTTCTCAATATTACTCTCTCTTGTTCTCCTCTCTCTTCTCTCACTCTCACTCTCTCCCTCCTTCTCTCATTTGTCCACTACATCATTTCTTGTATACTAAGAAAAATAAAATTATATATACAAATATCAAACCCTACAAATAAAATCAAATTAAAAAAGAAAAAGAATTTACTGCCATTACAAAACTTTAACTAAAGATAAATAATTTCTCCACTATTGGTTTCTACACTTCTTTTAGGACGTATTGACTTGATAGTATTCCGATCATATCTTTCAACTTACACTTTGTCTTCTGTTCTTTTTTTTTTTTTTTTTTTTTTTTTAATTCTCGCTCAAGGTGCACGCCTCCACGTCTGGGGATTAATTCGGAACCACGATCGCGAATAATTACGACTACGACAAAATGTAGCCAAACATACACTACTTTATGATTTCTGGTTTTTGTACTACCGCAAAATCTTTTCAGGTTGTCTGCAGTCGTGGTCTTTGTATGGACATCAAACCACCGACAATATCGTCAAAAATTTCGTACTTTATTTTATTTTATTTTATTTTTTATCTTTCTATAAACAACATCATATCTCATTACTAAGGGCATACTTCTTGTTCATTCCATTGATGGTTTTCATCTAATTGATAGATATATCTTCTATCTTTATCCAAGTCGCAATAGTCAACGTATTCAACAAATAGCCCAATGACAGCGAAATTTTTCATTCCATAATCTTCGTGTTTCCCATCTACCCCTCTATGGATAGAACTGATTAGTTTTGCATTATTGCTATTCAAATCTTCCTTAGGTGGTGGTTTTATAAATGATTTCTTTAATCCTTTAGATAAACCGTCCCATTGCCTCTGTATTTCATCTTTCCATTGATCACCTGACGGTGACACATATGATATTGTCAAGTTATCAAAACTATCATTTCTTGGGATAAACGATTCGGTCAAGTTTGTCAACAACGGTTTATGATCTTCATCGATTATTTGTGCCCTTCCTCGTAATCTGAATTGTTTCTTCAAATGTCCAAAGTAAAAAACCACTTCAAACTTATCATTTTGTAATATTTCTTGATATTTCTGCATACGTTTGTCAGTTGTGAATGTAATCACACTGGTTTCTATATTGTCAAACAACCATCCCCGGAATACCACTGTTCTATTACTAGGATAACCTGTTTTGGTGTCAATGGTGGCTAATTGAAATGTCGTGAATGGCGGATTATTATTCGTTTTATGTAATTCATCTTTTATACATTGTTGTAACGCGTACTGCCACATCTTGGAGGGGGATGGAAGGCGGCGGAGTATTGGTAAAGGACGACTAATGTTAAAAAAAAATAACGCAGAAAGAAAGAAGTGATGAAAATAGATGTGTAAAAAAATTTTTATTATGTTTGATGGTTTTTTTTTTTTTTTTTAAAGTATGTGTTTTTGAGTGAGATCACTTGAGGGTGCTCCTTATATGTTAATTAATGTTGTGTTCGCAATTGAAACAGGGAAAAATTTTCTTTTTTTTTTTTTTTTCTTTCCCGCTCCATTTTCTCGGGGGATTCAAATTTAATATGCGCAGAAGACCTGTTTCCCAATACGAAACACTATTCTTTTCCTTTTCTTCCTTTTTTTTTCCCTTTTTTTTTTTTTTTTTTTGGTATTGACAGGGTACTGACTTGCTACCACGATACCACTACATCACGACACATCCGTAGATCGCAGTTAAAAGTCCGAGACATCCCACGGAGAAAATAATATTTATTTTTGCAGCCCACGTGTTTCCTGTTATCTCTTTGTCCTATAAATTAATTGCCCCTCACCCCACAAGCCTACAATATTTTAAATGTTTAATTTATTCCGCAAATCAAGCGCTGAATCATTTCATTTTGAAACAGTTGACTCTACGAGTATGATAACCTACCATCTAATTATATATTTTCTAATTGTTCTTGAGCCCAATTAATCACTGATTTTTTTTTTACAGTGCAGTACATGTTATACATTGTAGGTGTCAAACAATGCGCAATATTGCGTAGACTACTGTGACACCTTAATGTAATCAACAGATAATACATTCATAGGACTTTCATTCCTGGTGAAAACTAAAAAGACATAATATTACTAGTAGCTCTATTTATAAGCAAATGTTTCAAATGATTGATGCTTTGACCAAACCCACGGCAATATTCACTTAAAATGGTTCTTTATTCAAAACTCTTTGTTGACTTTCAGATTTCGAAGACATATGAGAAACGCTTTTGCCAAAAAATTTCAGATCAACTTTAGAATTGTTTTAGAATACTCGGCGCAATTATAACTAAGGGCAAGCATAATTATTTAAAAATTTAAAACATTACATTTGGGGGGGGGGGCTGGGTAACCGTCTTGGGTCAGGTTTAGTCTATTCCTTCAATGTTGTCTTCGGAGTTTGTTGCAGGAAGAAGTCTACCTGTGAGTTCAAAAAGGGGTTAAAAATCTAGAAAAGTTCCTTATTCTAGGATATCTTGGTTGTGTTGTACCATCATTAATTATTATTTGGTAATACCATAATAGCATCATTGAAAAAGGTGCAAAATATCTTACGAAGCTGGAGAATTCTCCAAAAAAAAAAACGTAGTTGGTTGCAAATTACACGACCCAAAAAATTACTGTACAAAAACTTAATCATCTCTAAGAAATACCTTTGAGAATGAATAAAAAAAAAAAAAGAAAAATAAAAAAAAAATCCTATCTCAATAAGATAGAAACAAACAACCCACATACAAAGATCTATAATCATGGCACATACAGACAAGATAATAACAAAATATCCTATATATGAAACGGTTCAGATCATAACAGATTCTGAGATATCATCCATTACAACAACAACTTCACAATTTAGATCTAATGATCTTTATAATTTATTAATAAATGCACAACCTAAACCAAGATACCTAGAAGCATATCCATTTAATTCAAACCCTGAGATCAGTGATCAGTTAATGTATGATAATGGAATAGTTACATTATTATTAACTAAGGATTCATTTACTCGTATACCAAATTTAAAAAGTAAATATGGATCAAATAAAATAAAACAATCTAAAGTTTTTGATGGTGTAAATGATAGAATTAAAATTAAATTAATAGAATTGGAATTAGAATTAATTCCTGGATTGAAATTTATAATTGATAAATTATTTAATGATGTTGAAATTACTGCATATTATAATGAATTAGTGAATGAATCGACGGGAATTTTTTCAATTGAAAAGAATTTTACAAAATTACCAAACAATTTATTAAATAATAATTTAGCTAATGATGAATTTTATGAATTGATTACTTTATGTTGTAATTTTGAAAATATAATACATGATAATGATGCATTTACAAGTATTACCATAGAGAACGAGTTAGAAATCAGAACCAGATATACTTTAAAAAACGTCTCGTCTCAGAATTTAACAAATTTGGATTGGGAAATACTAAGTTTGCACAATAAAAACCATCATATATTACTTTACAAAACTGATCCTAAAAATATCATTGTATACGAAGTAGATAGAAAATAAAACATTTACAAATAAATTGAATAGTAGATTTACAAATAAATTGAATAATAGATTTACAAATAAATTGAATAGTAGATTTACAAATAAATTGAATAATAGATTTACAAATAAATAAATAATTATAACATCACATCACATCATATACAGGGGTAGGCGGATTAGGGGGGGTTGTTCTATATACATGAACGATTTCATTGAAAAAAATGAAACTAATTATTAAATACAAGTTTCTCTCTCTATGAGAGATCTTTGAATATCTCATCAATGGGTATACTTTCAAATAAACTTCCCATATCAAATTGGAAATTAGGAGTGAACACATTGGAAGCACCATCAGGTAAAAAATTTCCAGACGCAGCAGCTGCAAGATTTGAGTTTTGTTGAGATAAAGTTGGAATTCCTATAGCACCATCATTATTAAAATTTGGTGTTGCATAATTCAAAGCATTATTACCTTCCTGGTTTTTCATATTAATCATCAGAATCCACATTGAATCAATATCAGTATTGGTTTTGTATTCAGTGGGGTCATCTTCGGAACTACTAGTGGATCCAGTAGATCCCATTCTTGCTGGTCTCAATGGAACAGGAACTTGTCGCAGTTGTGGTTGGTTAACTTGATTATTCATCTTTGCTTTGGATTTATTCTGTTTCCTCTCTTGTTTCTTCAATATCTTGTGTTCTCTAACACGTTCTAAAGAGCTTTGCAATATATGTTCCAACTCACTAATCATTTCGGTATTGTAACCTTCAATGTTATATCTTGGGGAATATTTGGTATAAAATTCTTCATTCAAAAGAGACGTAATAAAGTTTTGAGCTTTGCAAATTCTCCAAGCATAATAATACCTTTGACTCAATCTTGTCAATTTCCTTCTAAAAACTTCACGACATTCTTCAAGCAAATCAACACACTTTAATAACTTTTCAAAATAAATCTTATAGGCTTCATCTTCCGTATTGTTAGGATTATTCATCCTCGTGGTATGATCATATCGAATCTTCAACATCCTAATTCTATGTTTGATTCTCAAATAAACAGCTCCCAAAACAATCAAAGACTTATGGGCAATCAACTCATAGCTTGGAACAGCAATAAAATCCACATTTGCTTTGAAAATACTAACTTCTTCATTGACAGATTTACTGAAATATGGCATTACATCATAAATAATCGTAACAAAAATCTTTTTCAAGTAGTAAAAAGATAAGTCAGTATTTTTCTTGCTTTCATAATAATTAAACAAATGAGTATAAATTGAAACCAACAAAAAGTTTCCAGTAAAATAAATCTTCATCTTTAATGTCCGTGGCATTAAATCTTTCAGCATGGTTAATGGTGGATTTTCTGCTGTGAGTTCAAATGCTTTATCCTTGAAATGATTCTCCAATAAACCCAATTTTTTAGTCAAATCAACCAACTTAACCTCACCTTTTACTTGCAAAATCATATTAAGCAATTCAGTCAATGGTGTATAACTAATTTCTAAATTAGGGTAGCAACTACAGGCCGTTTTTTCCATTTCTATATCAACGACATTCTCATTGCCTGGACGATAAAATGGAATCTTTGTATCGAAAGAATTGGGAGAAACACACAACATGGTTCCATTACTCATAGCACCATTCAAATCTTGAATAACAATCATGTACCAAATCTTACGACACAAATTGTTTATCTTCTCATCTCTAAACGATTCGGGATACAAATCAGGTTCTCTATGTAACCCTAATGAATAAGCCATTTGGACCAACATTCCATTAAATATTTGAGAGTCTCCACCATCTATTCCATCACCATCTTCAGGTGCAAATTGATGATATAATCTAGTCAACAATGCCAATTGCATCAATGTTAAATTGCAATTTCTCATGAGATTGAACTGATCTAAACATTCCTGAGCAACATTAATAACATCAATATTGATGACATTATTTAACAAATATTTGGTCTCTTGAGCCTTTGGTGATGGGTCTTGAGTTTCGAAATTTATTTCATTAACTGCCAAATCATATGAAAACAAGGAAATATAACTCAATCTAAGAATTATCAACAATATTCCCAAGTTGGCAAAATCTAATTTTTTCTCAACGTTGACATCAACTCTAACTTCAGAATAGTCTTCATAGCCAATTAATTTTTGTAAATCTTCTTTCAAAATAACTTCATCAACTATTGGAAATGCCGGGTACAATTCTGTGAAAAATCTCTTATACAAAGTCCAAATGATCTTTTGATTAGGCAAAACCAATCTGATTTTCTCAATCAATTCTAATTCATGATCAAGCCCACCTTCATAAAATGCCAACCCTAAACAGAGTGCTTTTTTATGCAATGAGGAGTTTCTTGAATCACTGTTTGGTTGGATCTTGTTGTTATTCTCAGAACCTATCTTGAGCACTCCATCTAATTGAGGACTGGTGTTGGCGGTGGAATTAGTGGGTGTGGCTGAATCCTTTTGAACAGTTTCTCTGTATGGTTTCAAATTATTTTCTCCTTCATCATCATGAGCTTTTTCCTTAAAATATTGTTCAATCTGAGGTGCTTTGTCACCGACTTTTAACATCTCTGCCCTGACTTTCTCTTTAACAACATTGACACTGGGCCAAAGATTGACCAATGCGTTATCAATTTTGGTCAAGCAAATCCAACTCAATGGACCATAATTTCTTTTCTGAATTGGTTCTTTATCAGAAGTACCATTATAACCAGCATAAAAGTTGATAGTTTCGGATTCAGATTCTATTGGATTGACGCCAAGCAAAGACCTTGAGTCAATTAATGTGTTCGTAAGTGCACCAGGTTGTGCAAATTCTGAATTTGAAACATGGCTCCCAGGACTATGGTTGCTATTGGGCGTTGCAACGGCATTGCCGTTAATATTGTTAGAAAGTTTTTGCTTTTGCAGTAAAGAATATTCCAATGATTGTAATTTTTCTTTCAAAAATGCCAATTCTGATTGTACTGATGATTGTGGTTTAGACATAGACGTGGAAGGGAACAATGTACCTGCACCGTTACCATTAATATGCCCATTAGGTACAACATGATTATGTGTGCCCTCAAGTATAGCTGAACAACTTGTATTATTCATAATATCTGATATCTGTAGTGATGAAGATGATGAAGATGTGAGTGTGTTATGACTAAACACTGAAGGGGTAGTAGCAAGGTTGGAAGCCAAACCATTTAACGCATCACTTTGTCCAAATGGTGAATTGTCAATTGAAACTTGTTTCTGTCGTTTGATGTTGTTATTACTGGTGGGATCATCTATTGAATAAACACAAGGAAACTTCTTATATTTAACACAAGCAGAACAAGGGTTACCTAAATCACATTTAACTTTTCTCTTCTTACAAAAGTCACAAACCTTTGAGGCTCGTTGTCTCTTCTGAGTCATGACGATTTATGTACCGAAGCACTTGTAACTAAAATAAACAGGAACGAAATGAGGAAATATTTGATTAAAATTAAAGTTGGTTAAAATAAAAACACGGCTAATAATTTAAAAAAAAAGTGGTAAATATTTGAGTCAATTAGATGTATTATTATTATTTTTTTTTTTTTTTTAATTTTAATTTTAATTTTAATTTTCTAACACTTAATCTCCTTTTTCAAAGATTGTCACGATTTTTGTTTTGGGCGGACTTAATGAAAAGGCAACCGTTGGGCTAGTACAGGAAAAAAAAAAGAAAAAAAAAAATTAAAGGAAAATCAAATTGAGTTGCAATTGTGTGAAGTAATAGTAGTAGTAGTAGTAGTGGTGGTGGTGGTAGAATTGCGATTAGAATATACAGTATAAATCACTTTAATAAATTATGAAATCTCAATGATTGAATTATTTGAAATTTCAAATAGAAAAATATTTTTCTATTTAGGCAAAATATTTAATTTTAAAAAAAAAAAAATATGAATTTTCAAATCCGATGGCAAATTACATTCGTATTTATATCCCAATGATTATTTGATTACTTTCGTGGCATTAACAAGTTACAAAATACTAGGGATATATAAGTATCTGCTAAACAATGGAGAGGTTACTCAATCATTTTCAGATACATGTAAACAATTGGATCCCAATTGCTTTGTATCAATCCGATATGATCCTTATAGCCAGGCCCCTAACTTTACGATAATGATCATTCTCTTGAAATTTTAACTAAACTCGGAAGAGTAACCTCCTTGGAAAATACACTCTTTTTGGTAGAAGAAACAAGCAACACAAAAACTATCAATACAATTCTGTACATTCACCCATTAAAATTACACATTTCCGCTTGAGATGCGTTTCTGCCATGCACGACTTTGGCCATGTCATTTAAAAATAAACAAAACAAAAAAAAAAAAAAAAACCATTTTTAATTGTTTGCGAATTGTCTTTTTGACCTGTCTAATGATTCACACATGACTCCTTCTCCTGTCTTTTTTCTTTTTTTTGTGTGTGAATGTAAAACTGAAATGTCAGCCAGGTAACCCGCCAATTCAAATAATTGCATGGGTTGTTTAACTCTGAGGAATAAAATACTGCATTTGATGAAGTACAATGTGTACAATACGTTCTGGAACCACCGCTCAAGTTCTCAATTGTTTACTGTATCAGCCATGAGTCATTCCTCAAATATCTCAAAACAAAAAAAAGCAATAACCACTATCATGTCTACACATCCAAACAACAATTGATAAATATGTCGAATTAGTCATCAGTTGATACTGTCTGTACACCTGAATCAATATGTACTGTAGATACCGAGAATTACTTCATTCATAATCCAGCGATCCTTATTGTTAATCCACATATTAGTAATTGTCTCTTTTCTTTTCCCAAACCGTCTCTCTCTAAAACTTGTTTTTTCAAACGTTATCTACCCCATATTCACAACAAGAAGAAAAAAAATTAGAAAAGTGCCGTTCTATTGTGGTCATTTTTCATCTTCCTCACTAATCATCAACTAACCAACACCTTAAAACCCCCATTTACCCTCAAGGTGGGCGGAGTTAATGGATGAAATTGGCGTGTGAAAATAACAAATAAAAAAAGAAAAAATAAAAAAGAGAGCTATCTAAAGATAACCAATTCGGTGGTGTACCTCCTACTCCTAAATTTTCCGATATATATGTATAAAGGTAAATAGATAGATTAGATTGTGAAATTATTCTACACAAGTATTAGAGAAGGAATCCTTTGTTTGGTTGAAGAAATGGGTCATTTCTTTTGATAAAATTAGAACGAAAACTGCAAAAATTCCCTCTAAATTTAACCCAAATCACAGCTACATCTTCGTTTTTATTGTTCCATATTTTTTTTTTTTTTGGAAAGACTCAAACTTTCTTTCTTTCTTAATCTCAGTTACTATTTGTCCGCAGCAAGTTTGTTTCAGTTTATTTTGTTCACAGTGTAAATGTCCATTTATCGGGACTTTCCCAATTAAGAATAATATAATGCTCAGAATAAAAAAAATAAAAAAACAGGGTAGGAAAATATTGTGTAGATGATGATTACAGTTCTTTTCACCGATGAAAAGTTCCCCTTTAAAAATTATTCCGCAAGTATGCACTTTCCTTTCTTTAGTACAGTAGTTCGATTACATGTACATACAGTATGTACCTTTCGTCAAAAGCTTTTGAAGGTTTGGAGAATTGTATAGATGCATATTTCTTTATTTATCCAATTACGTAAGCGGGTAATGAAGTACATGATTATGTAAGCGGATACTGGTCAATCTGTGTCACAGTGCACTACTTACCTATTTATTTTTTTTTGTTCTTCTTCTATTCGCGCTTAAAATCGTTCAATCAGAGAAACACACAAAAGAAAAAAAAAAAAAAAAAAAAAAAAGAAAAAATTATTAAGGAGATTGGTTAAATCAGTTACAACATTATCTTTTAGGAACAAGAATATTAATTACGAAGAAATCTAATATCAAATATCTGCACGTTTATCCCACAGCCTCGTCATATTATTATTACATGTATCAATGATATCCAAGGAATACAAATTACAATTAATTGCTGAATCTTTGAATGAGTTAGGTTACTCCGACATTGCTAATAAGTTGATTGCCTCCGCAAATTCAGAAAGCATTCAACCAGAATTAGTTCAGTGGTTTTATGAGTATTTACAAAATAAACAATACAATGAATTGGATGACTATTTAACTGATCTTATTAATGGTAAGGAAGATGCCAATGAATTTATCCATTTATTGAATTTTTCACCAATTGGAGATTCGACATCTTTGTTGAACTTGTTACTTTATTTCATTAGACGAATCAACTATCTCGAAATTATCCGTACTTCCCAAAATAGTTCAGTTGATGAGAAATTAAACTATATATCTGAGAAAATGATGCCCGTACTAGACCGAATTAATAATATTACCCAATTTGATACCATTTTCAGTGGTAGAATATTACATAAGTTATCACGAGAACAGGAGTCAACATTATTGTTGAATGAGTCAATTCCATTTGAAAAATATTTATTAGATGATGAATTTGATGATTTGCTGGCTTTTGTGGATTCGTTGTTCAAGAATATCTTTAGAAACGAGCCTTATAATGATATACCTGATTTAACAACCATATTGCAACAAGCTTCCAAATATGAACAATTACAATCACCATATTATCTACCACCAAGAACCAAACAAGAAAAAAAGAAATTATCATCCAGTAATCTTGTTCCTCCTCCAAGTATAAAATACCAAAAAAATTTTGAACCAGGAAAATTGTTACATACTTTGACCTACCATAATGATGAAGTTTGGTTTATTAAATTTTCACCATCTGGTAAATACATGGTGACGGGATCATCTGATGGTAGACTAGTATTATATGATGTGATTAATAATTTCCAATTGATTAAAATTCTAGAGCCAACTTTAGCAGCAGATAATGCTGCATTTGTTGCCTTTTCTGCCAAACCTCCTTCATCGGCTAGCAAAAACAAAGCAGTGATCTATTGTTGTTGGGATCCAAAGGAGAATTATATTGTCAGTTGTTGTTTAGACACTGTAATAAGAGTCTGGTCAGTTGGGGAGATTCACAAAAGAAGAATTACTCGAAGTGGAAGCAGCATTTCTGAGTCGGCGTTGGGTGAATTTAAGTTACTTAGTTGCTTTACATTGGCTCCTGATATCAAAACCTGGACTTGTGAATTTTTACCAGAGAATAAAAAAATTACTAGTGATAAAATCATCTCAGAAACACCTCAGTTCATTGTAGGCTCACCAGATAAAGTACTTAAAATATTTGATTGTAACGGGTCTGAATTGTTTGATTTTTATGGTAACATTGAAGAAGACGATGACTACGACGACGCTGATGATGATGATGGCGATGATAATGATAATGACAATGATGATGATGACACAGAACATGGTGCACACCGGGACAAAACAGGAGTTCACGGTGAGGATCTTAAACGAGATGATGTTTCTATGAAAGATGCGGACGACCCTTCTAGTGCAACTGATAAGCTGAAAGCTATTAGTTCGACAAACAACTCACAACATAATAATAATCTTGAAAGTAATTTTAATAGAATTAATGATTTGGCAATTGCAAATAATGGAAAATTATTAATTACATTAAATGATCATCAAGTTCATTTTTATACAATTCCAGAAGTTCTCAATGATGAAGCAACTACTAGAAGAATTTCCAATATTCAATTTAGAGGAAGATTAACATCTTGTTCAACTTCAAGTAGTGGGAAATATTTATTAATTAATAGTGCTCCAGAAGAATTACAAGTTTGGGATATTTCTCCATTGAAAACATTAAATAAACCTATTTTATATAAGAAATTTTTTGGTCATTCTCAAAGTTCATTTATTGTTAGATCTACTTTTGGATATCTTAATGAGAATATCGGGGATAATACTAATAATAATAATAATAATAATGATGATGATGATGATGATGTTGCATATGGAGAAGAAGAATTGGTTTTAACAGGTAGTGATGAAGGATATATATATTTTTGGAAATTACATACTGGTCAATTAATAACAAGAATCAAAGGTCATGTTGGTTTATGTAATGGAGTTGATTGGAATAAAAATGGTAGTGTAATCAAAGGTAAAGATTTAGGTAAGATTTGGGGAAGTGTTGGTGATGATAAATTAGTTAAAATTTGGACTGCTTAAATTAGTAAATTATATATTTTCAAATAAAATATAAATAATTAACAAAAACGAGAAAGAAAAAAAAAAAAAATTAACTTTACTGTATTTATTTATTTTAAACTTCTACACAGTAAGAAACATAAACACATATAATATTTTAGACAAATGGAGATAAATTCCTCTTTTTATTTTTTGTTATTTTTTTTTTACCTACAATTCATCGTGTTCAACATCTTCATTAGCTTCTTCAGCATTTCCTTCAGTTTCTTCTTCTTCTTGTTCTTCTTCTTCTCCTTCTTGATCTTTAGCAGCTTCTTTAGCTTCATCTAATTTAGCTTTTAATTCAACACCATCAACACCTAATGCACCTTTTTCTTTGATAAAAGAAATCAAACTGTCCAATTCTCTAGCCCCTTCGAAAACAATTGGTTCTCTCAAACCAGTTTTTTCATCAATCTTACCATTAGCTGGGAACATCAACAAAGTTGGGTAACCTTCAATATTGTATGGAACATCAACGTCATTGTTGGTGTGATCAATATCAGCAACAATAACATTAGCATCATCCTTGTTAGAACCAAAAATTTCAGCCAATTCTTCCCAAGTTGGAGCCAATTTTTTACAGTGACCACACCATGGAGCATAGTATTTAACAAAAACATCCTTATCGGTTTGTTCCATAATTTCTTTATAATTGTGAGCAACTAATTTAACAACTGGGTTAGTCTTCTTTTCTTCTTCAGTTGGCAATGGTTCAGATTTGATGATTGGGGTCAATTTACCTTCAAAGTAATCATCAACAAATTTTTCAATAACATCAGTTGAAGGACCTTCTGGGTATTCAGTTTGGTTAACACCATATTTCTTGTTGTCACTAATATGATGGATAGCAAACAATGGAATAATTTCAGGGTCCATATTAATAACTTCAGCGTGTCTACCAAACAAACTGGCATCCAAACCAACAATATTCAATTTACCTCTGTATTTTTTACCCAATTGACTCAATGCATCTTCAACTTCAGCTCTTTGTTCAGCATTGTTGTAGAAATAGTAGGCAATTGGTAATGGAGAAGCCATATAAGTCATATAAGTTTGTTGATTAATTTCACCAAAGTATGGAACAGCTTCAACACCAATAAATTCAACCAAAGAATCAACATCCAAAGTGTTACTGTTATCAAATTTGGCAGCATCTTCGTATTGGTTTGGTTGAACAACCAAATAACTTGGTTTCTTACCGGTGATATCGGCATTCTTGAATGTTTTGCTCAATTCTTTGATTATGCTTTTATCTTCAACAGAAATGAAAAGGTAATCTTTTCTTTTTTGGCTGGCAGCTTTGTAAAAAGTTGAGTTTCCTTCTTCGGTTGGGTTGATTTGTAAAACAAATGGTTTGGTTTGTACATCGATCAAGGCAACCAAATCATCAATTGATTCTGGGGTGGAAACAGGTGGCAAAGATTGTTTAATCATGTAATCAACAATACCGTCAGCTTCTCTTGGACCTTGGTAATCTTCTGCATCCTTATTGTTACCATCTCTAATAATCTTCAAGGTTGGGTAACCTCTAATACCGTGTTCCATACACAAAGCTTCATCTTCAGTACAGTCAATTTGAGCCAATTTGATTTTTGGATGAGATTCATTCAAATTGTCAGCAGCTTTAGAAAATTCTGGTCCCAACATTTTACAGTAACCACACCATGGGGCAAAGAATTCAGTTAAAACCAATGGGTTTTCTTCAATAAATGCAGCAAAGTTTTCTGAAGTTAATTTGACAACAGCACTGTTTGGATCAGCAACTGCATCACCATCAGTTGGACCTCCAGCATTGGTTAAAGAAACAATTGCTAACAAAGTAGCCAAAGCATTGGTAGAATATTTCCAGAATTTCATGATAATCAATTAGAAATTGAATTTGTAGTTGCAAGAATACGTAAGGCAAATCCTAAAAATTAAAAAAAAAAAAGAGAGAGAATCAGTGGTAACGAAAATTGAATTTTATTTTATATTTTAATTTTTCGCTCTCGTTGGCGAATTACTAATTAAATTATTGTATGTGCCCATATATTAACTTTTAAGACACGCTGTTATAAAATGCAAAAAAAGAACGAGCGAAAAAAAAAAAAAAAAAAAAAAAATATTAAAGGTGCTAGAGGCGTTATTCTCACGCGTACACGAATAGAGCGGTTCTGCGACCACGGGAAGATAAATTTTTCCCCCAAGTATCTGTAGTACAATTGAACGGTAAGTCATCTATTGTTGATTATATAACTGTCCACAGTATTAAACACAACATGAAACACCATAAAAAGCAAAAGAAAAAACACAATAAACTATAGTATTACCTTCAAGATAAATTTCACCCACCCCAGAAACCATCTAACCGTTGTATTTTTCTAATTCAACAAATCTCCCCCTTTCCACCCCCAAATAAGAGATCCAGCTCTCAGACTCCCAAGAATTCTCTCCAATTTGACCAGGTATCCATCTCTACATCATAAATATAAGCCATACTATGACGCAATGAACTTTGCAAGTATTGTGGTTGGTAATCATATATAAACATGACTAAACCCCATGTTAATATAGCAAAATATTTCCACAGTTTATTATAAAACATATTCTTCAACTTCTTTTGTTGTTGATTATTCAAATCTTTAAATCTTATTGACTCCCCTTGGTAGTTTCTGAAACTAGGTTGAAAACAATGTAAATAATTATCCAACAATATTTTTCCTAATGCCAATACAACTCTACTAAAGCAATATAATGTAATTTGGTGGGTAATACCACTATGGAAAATATTGAAATGTTGACTGTAAACAATCCATGATCCAAAGCATCCACTCAAAAATTTTATTAATCCCATGTTTTTTCCTCCCAAGAAATTATCCTGTTTTAATAACATAACACAAGCTTTATATATTATAGCGAATGATGCCAACACTTCGGCATGATCTTTTGTAGCTTCTAATACGGATTTTAATCTGGGTAATATGGGTCCCGAACGATACAAGAGATTTATTACCAATGCATGCAGAAAACGTAATTTACCACCATAAACAATACCATTTCTTGCAGATTTGATTACTTCAAATAATGGACGATATAAAGGGTTAGTTAAAATTGACATCGTTGGGTGAGAATGGTACTAAGAATCAAAGTTATGAAAATGTGTGGAGTAAAGGTGATTCCCACTCACAGATTTTCGTTGCTGATTGAATTTTTTTTTTTTTTTTTTGTCTTCTCTCTGTCTCTCTGAAGTTGGTGGAGTTTTTTTTTTTCTCCCTTTCTGGTTTTTCCCCCCCCAACTGGCATTGGAGATGGTTCTACTTTATCCGTTGGATTCATAAATCCATATATTTATAGTACTATAGTATAAATGATTTATTTAATAAACATAGTTTTGGATGATACTTCTGCAATATACGAATAGCAACCTTTTCCATGAATCAAAAATCCTATCTTCACATAAATTCATTAAACGAAGAACCTATTTTTTTTTTTTTTTTAATTATTTTTTCCTTCCTACTGTCAAAAGATTAGAACCCTCGGAATATAAATTCGATGATTGAGACCATATTAAATTGGGGATAAAAATACCCCATTGGTTGTTGGAAATAAAAAAAAAAAAAACAAAGATATAAAAAAAACAAGACCACTACATATGGTTTATTGTCTTTAGGATGTTAGATACTTTATATAGCATGCTGATTGTAAATTATATTAGGTAAACATTTAAGTAAACGAACCTCATCCATCTGTGGCAGTGGCCAAACAATTACCTTTAGTAATGCAGATTCAAATATATTAAGAATATTGACTTACGATCTGGTCAAAAAGAAAAAAAAAAAAAAATCTCTTTCCTACGTTAGAATTTGAAATCTTAATTGGCAGAATAATTGATTTAAATAACATTACAGAATTATTGCCTTCAAATTTTGATAATTGTGAATTGAATTGTACCTTACAAAATCGCTATTCGTGTATTCCTTATTGGATTTTTTTTTTTTTTTTCATCAGTATTTGACTTGGTTTTATATGCAGTCCCAGTGATTTATTTTGATGTACTGTAAAAGAAAAATTAAAACAAAACTTTACAATGTCTGCGCTCACCATCACCGACCACCACGAGCGGCTACCACGAGCTACCACCACCACAACGGGAAGAAGAAGAAGAGAAAAAAAAAAAAGATTTTTTCTCTCGTTTTCTCTCTGTTTGGTTAAAGTGAAAAATTTTTTTTTCAGAAGAAGAAGAAGAAATTCATTCTTACCAATTGAACTAGAGAAAGAAAAGAAAAGGAAGAAAAAAAAAAATTTTTTTTTTTTTATACATCTTTTCACTAACTCCAAATACTTGAAGGTTTTTCTCACCCCAATTCATAATCCTTTTATTGGTTCTCATTAAGTATGACTTCACCTATCTCGTATGCTAATGTAGCTGCTAATGCATCTTCAGCTAATGCTGTTCCTGCCACTTCCAGTGCTACTGTTCCTGCCACTACTTCAGATTCAACTAAACCAAAATCAGAAGAACAACAACCAGAAGAAGCTCAAGCTCAAGCTCAAGCTCCTTCTACTACTGAATCATCAGGTAAAGAATCTGATGATCAAGCCACTGAATCCACTGAATCAACTGCCACTTCCACCTCCACTTCTACACCATCAAAAACTAAGAAAACTTTGGCTCCAGCTCCAGTACCTACGAAATCTGCTTGGGGTGCTGTTATTTCAGGAGTTTCTCAATTAAGTGTTGATGATAAAAATTGGCCATCCCCAGAAAAGGCACCATTATTAGGTGAACAACCAAACGTTAAACCACAGCAACATAAATTCATTAAACCAATTACTAATAAATGGGTGCCAATTAATGCTAAAGTGATATTACCAAACTCAAGATCTGGTAACAATAGTAATGGTGGTTCTAATAATTCTAAACTGAATAGAAACAGAAAGAAGAGTGGGCATGGTCAAAGCCACAGTAAATCATCTTCAAAGAAGAGAGAAGACAAAGTTGACAACAAAGATACTAAATCAACTCCTGTTGCAGTTGCAACTGGTGAAGAAGCTTCTAGTGAGGAAAATGCTAGTTCGGTTGAAAAGAAACAAACCCAACCAAAAGAAATTTCTGAAGAACAAGTCTCAGCTCCATCCACTGCTCAAGAACAAGAACAAGAACAAGAACAAGAGCAACAACCAAGTCAGCATCAATCTAATCCTCAACAACATCAACCACGATTTAACAATGGTCAACAAAAGAAACGTTTTAGCAACCAACACCAACCAAACGGAAATGGTAATGCCAATGCTAATGCCAATGGTCAATATCAAAAAAGATATAATAACCACCATAATAACAACAGCAATGCCAATGCTAACCAACAACAACCAATTCAGCCTCAACCATTCACTCCTCAAGGTTTCTTCAACCCACAATCTCAACAACAATACCCAAACAACTACCAATACAACAACAATGGTAACCGTCCGTACAGAAATGGTCAATACAGAAATAACCGAAATAACAACAACCAACAATATCGTAATGGTGGTTATCGTCATCATAACAACCATGGTGCAAATGGTATGATTCCAGGTCCAATACAATTCTTCCCATATCCTCAACAAATGCCAATACAAATTCCTCCACCAATTTCACCAAAACAGGATCCTCAAGAAGCATTAATTCAACAAATTGATTATTACTTCTCATTGGAAAATTTGATTAAAGATTTGTTTTTGAGAAAGAACATGGATGCTGAAGGTTGGGTTGATTTGAAGTTGATTTTAGATTTCAAGAGAGTTAAAATTATCATTAATGGATTAATAAACTCTTTGGATGAAGGTGTTGTTGGTGATGATGTTATTTTGGAAAGCATTAAATCATGTAACAATTTGGAAATTAAAGAAGGTGAAAAATTAGATGATGTTAAATTAAGAGTTAAAGGAGATTATAAACAATGGTTATTGAATGAATATTAAAACAAGCAAAAAGATAGCAAAAACTTAAATTAAACCTTGTATATTAAAATAAAAAAAAAAAACAATTTAATGAAGAAGCAATTCTGATCTATTTATAAAAAAAAAAAAAATAAAAAAAAAATAAGACAAAAACTATTAGGAAAATGAAAATCTTTTTTTTTTTTTTTTTAAAAAAAAAAAGTGAAAAAAAAAAAAAATTAGTTTAATTTGATTTAATTTAAGTTAACTTATACTGAGAAGGTTTTATGGGGAAATATCCAGAAACTGAATTCTTAAAATAATTACTAGAAAGAAAAAAATTGACTTTATCAATTTATTTTCAACTTTATGTTAATTATTGGTTGAAATCAATAGGTCAAATGAAAGAGGAAGAAGAGAAAAGAGGAACAACTTTATAATTGTTCTTGTTGTTGCAAGTTAATAATAATAATAATGATGAAATGATTCATACTTGTATATATATATATTGAAGTATTTATATATACATATATAGAACACTGTGTATATGTTTTTTTTTAAAAAAAAACTTTTTTTTTTTTTAGTTTTATCGTTTTAATAGTTGGCAATTAAATATATGTGTATATATTATTATTTGCAACTCAGCAGTATCACGTGAACAAACCAAATAACTTTTTTATTTTTTTGTTTTACACCCAAAGTACAGTACTGTGTCCTCAATAAAATTATTATTCAAATTGAATCACCATTGAGTTTATTGATTAAAAATTTTTTAAATTGATCTTCATTAAATTTTACCAATGGATTGTGTTTGTTGTTACACAACTGATTTAAGCAAATTACCGTATGAGAAATAGTTTGTTTTCCTCCCCTTTCCCACCACCACCGGATCTTCTTATATAGTCGGGAAATTAAAAAAAAAAAAAAAACGTACTGTTAATTAAAATGTGCATATTATAGAATACACATCAATGAATTATTCAAAATGCTATATAAATATAAAATCAAACCAAGTAAATGAAAATCAACATAACTGAATAAGAAAAAGAAAAAGAAAAAAAAAAGAAATGACATATGATTTAAATAAATAAAACGACATAAAGATAAAAAATAAACAATCACAATTTGAACATATATAATCAAACAAATTCAAAGCTACCTGCACTTCGTCTTGAAATTCCATTAATATCCCACATCAACATTCCTGAATCTTGACATCCAATAATTATTTTTGAATTCAATCCATTCCTCATGAATTCAATACCCAGTAATTCCATTTCTCCATGAATATGATTAGTTGATTGTTGATACAGATCTTCACAATACGTTGAATACATATACGATGAACTGGCTGATATATTTGTCGCTTGTTCTTGTGGTGATTGTTGATGGTGATCATCATGATTACCATTGCCTCCTCCATATTCCATATAAATGTCATTTAATTGACTATCAAAATCAAATGATGGTCTAGCAGATGATCGTGGTGATACGTCTGTTGGTGGTAATGGTGCTTGATCTGTGGAAGAAGTAAACAAATTAGAATTAGAATTAGAATTAAAATTTTGGTGCCATTGTGGAGTGTTCAAAGTTGGACGAGAACGAGTACCAAATGGCTGCAATTGTCTCTTTTTTGGAAGAATGATTGGTGGCAAATAATTAAAATCTTTGAATAATTTAGGTTGGATATCTTTTAAATAATCATAATCATATACTAATGGTGCAGTAAATGACAACTCATCTTCATTGTCATTCTCGATTCCGTCTTGCATCATGTAATCATTATTGTTTGTATTATAAACATTAATTGGTTTACCCAGTTGTTGTTGTTCTTCATAAACATTCTTTTTGAATTCAGAGAATTTGGTTAATGCAGATGGTATGACAACAACTTGATGATCATCAACATTATCATAATTCAAATTCCGTAAATCAATCAAATGAACCCTACCAACATGTTCTGAAATAATCAATAAATCATTCAAATCATTCTCGGGGGAAAATTTAACCACTCTAAATGCACCAGATTGATGTCCTGGTCTAGTTGATTTAATTTCAATCAATTTTTGTGATAAATTTCGAATATCATAAATTTGACAAACTCCATCTTGGAAAACAGTCGAAAATAATAATCCATTTGCATGATAATCAACACCAAATCCCCCCGAATCATGTCCAGATTTAATAGTTTTAATTATTGAATCTTTAGAAGTTGGATCAATCATAAAAATCAGACTAGAATCACCTGTAGCTGTCAATATCTTATCAGATGTGGGGTTTTTAATGACATTGTTTAAACAGGTATTTGATTCACAATTAATACGATTGAAACATTTCAAATCCGAATTGTTGATATCAACACAATACAAAAAAGTATCGTTATTACAAATATATGATTGGAACGAATTATTGTTAGACTTGTATAACGTAACATCATTATTAATCATCTCACCAACTTTCACAGTACTAAGTTGATCGAATTCAGGGTTGTAAAATGAAAACAAACCCTTGGAAATTCTTCTAGTTGCAGAACCAAACGCTGAAGCGTCTTGAGTATTTTCATACGTCAAATTAGATAAATTCAATGAGAATAACTTAGAAGAAGTGGTTAATAACCCACCTGTAACAATATAATCCTCATGGTGATCAAAACATCGAGGATAATAATTTAATTTGATGTATTTATCAATCGAATAATCATCGACTTGATATTTGTAGATAGAGTCATCTTTTGTGTAATATACTTGATTACCAACAGCGTTAAACTTGACCAAATCACGGAGTTGCCAATGATTGACTGATGGTTTAATACTTGGATTGAAACAACAGTTTGGTCTTAAATATTGGTAGCAATGATAGTAATTTTGAAAGCATTTATTATATTGATGATAAACAGTGTTGAAATGTTGTGCCGATATTTTACTTTTCCTTCTTTTGTTAAATGGAGTCATGGTGTATATACTAGATCTTTGATTGCTATTATGATGGTTGTTTTTATTGTTGGTATCAGGAGATCCAAAATCAGTTGAATCTTCTTGATTTGTGGTTGATTCAGATATTGTTGAATCCGATAAGGCTAAATTAGTTTTAATTGCATCACTATCATTAATTGATGATGAAGAAGAAGATGATGATGGTGACGATGAAGGAGTGTTGTTGCTGGTTGTAATAGTGATAGGACTATTACCTGTTTTAGTTAGATCAATAGTCATTATCTTTGTTGAGGACGAAAATAAGGGGAAATAAGATAAAAAGAAGTGGAGAGCAAAATTTAATGATAAATAATTGAGAGAGAAAGAACATACGTTTTTTTACTATCTTACTATTAAGGAGAAGTAATAAAGGCACTTTAATGAAAAAAAAAAAAAAAAAAAAAAAAAAAAAAAGAAAAAAAGAAAAAATCCAAAGGGAAATGACTGGACAAAATTAAGTCATAATTTTTTGTTCCACTTCTTCGGGGCGGGGGGGGACGATCTTTCTATTGGTGCCGTGGTACAACTTAATTCAAAGCTAAAGCTAAAGCTACAACCACAACTACAAGTACCCACCACCATGAAGTCGTACAAACTTGACAAAATTGTTTGTACGTTTGCTGCTTTTGTTCCCCCCCACACATACACACACACACTCAAATACATGCCAAAACCTTTAGAGCAATTCCATCTTGAAATTAACATGTAATATCCAAGGAAAGTACTTTGCCTTCTTTGTTTTTTATTTACTCTAATTGTTACAGTTGCTGGATCACTATTATTTACTGCTTATTTTGAATAGTTTAAGTTTCTTAGTATTTTTTTATTTTTTTTTTTTTAAGAAATCAAATGGACAAAATTATTTCTCTAACGCATGATCAATTCGATCATTACATTACTAAAAACTAACTGGTATGCAGGAAAATTGATTTCTTGCATCTGCGTGTACGGAGGTTACAACCAGTGCAATTATCCAACCTAATAAGCAACCAGAAAAATTTCTATTTGATTTTTACTTACTATTGAATCTTTAAAACAATATATGAGATTTCTACTTGAGTTCATTAAACCTACGAATTATAGTAAAGGATTCCTCATTTCCAATCAACAAGAAATCAAAAAGAAAAAAGTATTGCTCACAATGGTTGATCAACTTTGCACGACTTTTCCCTCTTATCAAATTTTTTGTCTTTTGTGGGGGGCACATATGCAGCGCTACCAATAGATTAGGAAACGAAAAAAAAAAAATGAGAGAAGAGAGAAAGCTAACCAATGAACCAACATTCAGAGGAACAGACTAGTGGTGAATAACAAAATTATATCTATAATATCTATCTTATTTGTATAACATTAGATAAGATATTGTCTGTGAATACAAAAAAAAAAAAATGCTAGTTAAACTTATAATTTATGGGTCCCAACGTCACATGTAGTGTTTCGAAAATTCACTTTTATAAACATCCTCTGTTCATTACAACTTACCATAAAATAATAATAAAAAAAACATTCTAATTGTATATTTCTAATGATAATACTACTAGAGCACGAAAATATATAAGCAAAACAGATAATAAAGGGTATCAGATACCATATTGTAAAACAATACAAAAGGTATCAATTCTAAAATAACATTTAATCACAATTAACCGAAAATAAATCTAATACCACAATGCAGGTATCCACAAGAAACTAACAAAAATATAGGGATTATCCTTTTTCGAAACTTATGGTAGGATATCCAATAACAAAATAAAAGTAATAATTATCACCTCCTTGTTCAAATTTAAACAAAGGCGACCAAAATAGACAAAACAATAGCACCAACGACAGAAATTCTTGTAACTAATTTCTCTGCACTGTTTTCATTGGTGGAAATAACAGCTGAAGTTTCAGTAGAAGAAGAAACTTGTTCAGAAGAACCAGAAACCGAAACTGAACTGGTCACTTCAGTACCAACAGCATGAGCAGAAGATTCACCTAAAGTAGAAGAAACACTTGAGTTCACCAATGTAACAGTACTTTCAGAACAAACATTGTTACTACATTGAGTAATAACTGAAGTAACCGTCAGCTTAACAACACTTGTGTCAAGAACAGTACCTGTAGCAGCAATAGAATCAGTGGAAACAATGCCTTCATACCATTCGCTCAGAGTGACAGATGCATCACCAGATGAATCAACATGAGTGAGAGTCTTAGTAGCTTCAAAGCTACTAGAATCGACCGTTTGATGAGCACTGTTCCAAGTGGTAATAGTATCAGCAGATGTGAAACTTGATGAACCATCGGTAACCAATTCATTTGCAATAGTAAGATCAAGAGCAGTTCCTTCTATGTCACTAACAGATTTAATGAATTCATCAACAGAGTTAAATTCATCATCAATTTCTCTTCTAAGTTTTCTTGATGGAGTTTTTTCTAAATGTACCACGTACACTACAACACTTTGGTTGAGCAATACTTTGGCTGGGATAGAAATAACTCTACCCGCATTTTGAATATCAGTGGTATACTTCACTCCATTGATTTTAGCGTAATAGTACTTGATATTATAGTTACTTGAAGAAATGTAGCTGAAATAAGTATCATAACCATCAGGAAGCGTGAACTTACAAGTACCAGTTTCATAATCCACAATGGAAACAATCTTACCATTCATAGAACAAGCAACCAATTGACGTGCAGCTGATGAACTATACAATGACGACGACATTTCAAGACTTGATGAACTAGTTAACGCTGAACTCGAAACCGCAGTTACAGAAGATGATTCAATGGCTGAAGAAGATTCAATAGCAGATGAGGATTCAACAGCAGATGAGGATTCAACAGCCGATGAGGATTCAACAGCAGATGAAGATTCAACAACAGATGAGGATTCAACAGCAGATGAGGATTCAATGGCAGATGAGGATTCAATGGCTGAAGAAGATTCAATGGCTGATGAAGATTCAACAGCAGATGAGGATTCAACAACAGATGAGGATTCAACAGCAGATGAGGATTCAACAGCAGATGAGGATTCAACAGCAGATGAGGATTCAACAGCCGATGAGGATTCAACAGCAGATGAAGATTCAACAACAGATGAGGATTCAACAGCAGATGACGATTCAATGGCTGAAGAAGATTCAATAGCAGATGAGGATTCAATGGCTGAAGAAGATTCAATAGCAGATGAGGATTCAACAGCAGATGAGGATTCAACAGCAGATGAGGATTCAATGGCTGAAGAGGATTCAACAACAGATGAGGATTCAATAGCAGATGAGGATTCAACAGCAGATGAGGATTCAACAGCAGATGAGGATTCAACAGCAGATGAGGATTCAACAGCAGATGAGGAGTCAATGGCTGAAGAAGATTCAATGGCTGATGAGGATTCAACAACAGATGAGGATTCAATAGCAGATGAGGATTCAACAACAGATGAGGATTCAATAGCAGATGAGGATTCAATAGCAGATGAGGATTCAATGGCTGAAGAAGATTCAATGGCTGATGAGGATTCAATGGCTGAAGAAGATTCAATGGCTGATGAAGATTCAACAGCAGATGAGGATTCAACAACAGATGAGGATTCAACAGCAGATGAGGATTCAACAGCAGATGAGGATTCAACAGCAGATGAGGATTCAATAGCTGAAGAGGATTCAACAACAGATGACGATTCAACAGCAGATGAGGATTCAACGGCTGAAGAAGATTCAACAACAGATGAGGATTCAACAACAGATGACGATTCAACAGCAGATGAGGATTCAACAGCCGATGAGGATTCAACAGCAGATGAGGATTCAACAGCAGATGAGGATTCAATGGCTGAAGAGGATTCAACAACAGATGAGGATTCAACAGCAGATGAGGATTCAATAGCAGATGAGGATTCAATGGCTGAAGAGGATTCAACAACAGATGAGGATTCAATAGCAGATGAGGATTCAACAGCAGATGAGGATTCAACAGCAGATGAGGATTCAATGGCTGAAGAAGATTCAATAGCAGATGAGGATTCAATAGCAGATGAGGATTCAACAGCAGATGAGGATTCAATGGCTGAAGAGGATTCAACAACAGATGAGGATTCAACAGCAGATGAGGATTCAACAGCAGATGAGGATTCAACAGCAGATGAGGATTCAATGGCAGATGAGGATTCAATGGCAGATGAGGATTCAATGGCTGAAGAAGATTCAATGGCTGAAGAGGATTCAATGGCTGAAGAGGATTCAACAACAGATGACGATTCAACAGCAGATGACGATGCAACAGCAGATGACGATTCAATGGCTGAAGAAGATTCAATAGCAGATGAGGATTCAATGGCTGAAGAAGATTCAATAGCAGATGAGGATTCAATAGCAGATGAGGATTCAATAGCAGATGAGGATTCAACAACAGATGAGGATTCAATAGCAGATGAGGATTCAACAGCAGATGAGGATTCAATAGCAGATGAGGATTCAATGGCTGAAGAGGATTCAACAACAGATGAGGATTCAATGGCTGAAGAAGATTCAACAGCAGATGAGGATTCAATAGCAGATGAGGATTCAACAGCAGATGAGGATTCAATAGCAGATGAGGATTCAACAGCAGATGAAGATTCAATAGCAGATGAGGATTCAATGGCTGAAGAAGATTCAATAGCAGATGAGGATTCAACAACAGATGAGGATTCAATGGCTGAAGAAGATTCAATAGCTGAAGAGGATTCAACAACAGATGAGGATTCAATGGCTGAAGAGGATTCAATGGCTGAAGAGGATTCAACAACAGATGAGGATTCAATGGCTGAAGAAGATTCAACAGCAGATGAGGATTCAACAGCAGATGAGGATTCAACAGCAGATGAGGATTCAACAGCAGATGAGGATTCAATAGCTGAAGAGGATTCAACAACAGATGACGATTCAACAGCAGATGACGATTCAACAGCAGATGACGATTCAATGGCTGAAGAAGATTCAATAGCAGATGAGGATTCAATGGCTGAAGAAGATTCAATAGCAGATGAGGATTCAATAGCAGATGAGGATTCAATAGCAGATGAGGATTCAACAACAGATGAGGATTCAATAGCAGATGAGGATTCAATGGCTGAAGAAGATTCAATAGCAGATGAGGATTCAACAGCAGATGAGGATTCAACAGCTGAAGAAGATTCAACAGCAGATGAGGATTCAATAGCAGATGAGGATTCAATGGCTGAAGAAGATTCAACAGCAGATGAGGATTCAACAACAGATGAGGATTCAACAGCAGATGAGGATTCAACAGCAGATGAGGATTCAATAGCAGATGAGGATTCAACAGCAGATGAGGATTCAATAGCTGAAGAGGATTCAACAACAGATGACGATTCAATGGCTGATGAAGATTCAACAGCAGATGAGGATTCAACAACAGATGAGGATTCAACAGCAGATGAGGATTCAACAGCAGATGAGGATTCAACAGCAGATGAGGATTCAATAGCTGAAGAGGATTCAACAACAGATGACGATTCAACAGCAGATGAGGATTCAACGGCTGAAGAAGATTCAACAACAGATGACGATTCAACAACAGATGACGATTCAACAGCAGATGAGGATTCAACAGCCGATGAGGATTCAACAGCAGATGAGGATTCAACAGCAGATGAGGATTCAACAGCAGATGAGGATTCAATGGCTGAAGAAGATTCAATAGCAGATGAGGATTCAATAGCAGATGAGGATTCAATAGCAGATGAGGATTCAATGGCTGAAGAAGATTCAATGGCTGATGAGGATTCAACAGCAGATGAGGATTCAACAGCAGATGAGGATTCAACAGCAGATGAAGATTCAACAACAGATGAGGATTCAATAGCAGATGAGGATTCAACAGCAGATGAGGATTCAATGGCTGAAGAAGATTCAACAGCAGATGAGGATTCAACAACAGATGAGGATTCAATAGCAGATGAGGATTCAACAGCTGAAGAAGATTCAACAGCAGATGAGGATTCAATAGCAGATGAGGATTCAATGGCTGAAGAAGATTCAACAGCAGATGAGGATTCAACAACAGATGAGGATTCAATAGCAGATGAGGATTCAATGGCTGAAGAAGATTCAATAGCAGATGAGGATTCAACAACAGATGAGGATTCAATGGCTGAAGAAGATTCAATAGCTGAAGAGGATTCAACAACAGATGAGGATTCAATAGCTGAAGAGGATTCAACAGCAGATGAGGATTCAACAGCAGATGAGGATTCAACAGCAGATGAGGATTCAACAGCAGATGAGGATTCAATAGCTGAAGAGGATTCAACAACAGATGACGATTCAACAGCAGATGACGATTCAACAGCAGATGACGATTCAATGGCTGAAGAAGATTCAATAGCAGATGAGGATTCAATGGCTGAAGAAGATTCAATAGCAGATGAGGATTCAATAGCAGATGAGGATTCAATAGCAGATGAGGATTCAACAACAGATGAGGATTCAATAGCAGATGAGGATTCAATGGCTGAAGAAGATTCAATAGCAGATGAGGATTCAACAGCAGATGAGGATTCAACAGCTGAAGAAGATTCAACAGCAGATGAGGATTCAATAGCAGATGAGGATTCAATGGCTGAAGAAGATTCAACAGCAGATGAGGATTCAACAACAGATGAGGATTCAATAGCAGATGAGGATTCAATGGCTGAAGAAGATTCAATAGCAGATGAGGATTCAACAACAGATGAGGATTCAATGGCTGAAGAAGATTCAATAGCTGAAGAGGATTCAACAACAGATGACGATTCAACAACAGATGACGATTCAACAGCAGATGAGGATTCAATAGCAGATGAGGATTCAATGGCTGAAGAAGATTCAACAACAGATGAGGATTCAACAGCAGATGAGGATTCAATGGCTGAAGATGATTCAACAACAGATGACGATTCAACAGCAGATGAGGATTCAACAGCAGATGACGATTCAATGGCTGAAGAGGATTCAACAACAGATGAAGATTCAACAGCAGATGAGGATTCAACAACAGATGAGGATTCAACAGCAGATGAGGATTCAACAGCAGATGAAGATTCAATAGCAGATGAGGATTCAATGGCTGAAGAAGATTCAACAGCAGATGAGGATTCAATGGCTGAAGAGGATTCAATGGCTGAAGAGGATTCAACAACAGATGAGGATTCAATGGCTGAAGAAGATTCAACAGCAGATGAGGATTCAATGGCTGAAGAGGATTCAACAGCAGATGAGGATTCAACAGCAGATGAGGATTCAACAACAGATGAGGATTCAACAACAGATGAGGATTCAACAGCAGATGAGGATTCAACAGCTGAAGAAGATTCAACAGCAGATGAGGATTCAATAGCAGATGAGGATTCAATGGCTGAAGAAGATTCAACAGCAGATGAGGATTCAACAACAGATGAGGATTCAATAGCAGATGAGGATTCAATGGCTGAAGAAGATTCAATAGCAGATGAGGATTCAACAACAGATGAGGATTCAATGGCTGAAGAGGATTCAATGGCTGAAGAGGATTCAACAACAGATGACGATTCAACAGCAGATGAGGATTCAATAGCAGATGAGGATTCAATGGCTGAAGAAGATTCAACAACAGATGAGGATTCAACAGCAGATGAGGATTCAATGGCTGAAGATGATTCAATAGCAGATGAGGATTCAACAGCAGATGAGGATTCAACAGCAGATGACGATTCAATGGCTGAAGAGGATTCAACAACAGATGACGATTCAACAGCAGATGAGGATTCAATGGCTGAAGAAGATTCAACAACAGATGAGGATTCAATGGCTGAAGAAGATTCAACAACAGATGAGGATTCAACAGCAGATGAGGATTCAATGGCTGAAGATGATTCAATAGCAGATGAGGATTCAACGGCTGAAGAAGATTCAACAACAGATGAGGATTCAACAACAGATGAGGATTCAACAGCAGATGAGGATTCAACAGCAGATGAAGATTCAACAGCAGATGAGGATTCAATAGCAGATGAGGATTCAACAGCAGATGAGGATTCAATAGCAGATGAGGATTCAACAGCAGATGAGGATTCAACAGCAGATGAGGATTCAACAGCAGATGAGGATTCAATGGCTGAAGAAGATTCAATAGCAGATGAGGATTCAATAGCAGATGAGGATTCAATAGCAGATGAGGATTCAACGGCTGAAGAAGATTCAACAACAGATGAGGATTCAACAACAGATGAGGATTCAACAGCAGATGAGGATTCAACAGCAGATGAGGATTCAATAGCAGATGAGGATTCAACAACAGATGAGGATTCAATAGCAGATGAGGATTCAATGGCTGAAGAAGATTCAATAGCAGATGAGGATTCAACAACAGATGAGGATTCAATAGCTGAAGAGGATTCAACAGCAGATGAGGATTCAACAGCAGATGAGGATTCAATGGCTGAAGAAGATTCAACAGCAGATGAGGATTCAATAGCAGATGAGGATTCAACAGCAGATGAGGATTCAATAGCTGAAGAGGATTCAACAACAGATGACGATTCAATGGCTGATGAAGATTCAATGGCAGATGAGGATTCAATAGCAGATGAGGATTCAACAACAGATGACGATTCAACAGCAGATGACGATTCAACAGCAGATGACGATTCAATAGCAGATGAGATTTCTGACGAAGTAATAATTGATGACTCCGCGGCAGATGAGGATTCAACAGCGGACGAGGTTGCTGTGGAAATAATATATGTAGAAGATGTATAGGAATCACCAGAAAGGTCAATATCAGTAGCATCACCGTCTTGGTCTCCACCAATAGAATTGAGCAAATCATCAATGTCATCAAATCCACCTAAGTCGGAGTCGTCTCTTTTTTTAAAATCTTCTGCTGAGGCTGACAGAGAAGATGGTTGTGCGTCTGAGCTGGATGATTTTTGTAAATGAACTTTATTCAATAACACCACCACATTATTCAACAACTTAGCTGGAATAGATATGGTTCTACCGGATGATGCTACATCAGTCGTAAATTTCTGTCCATCAATAGCAGCGTAGAAGTATTGAATATCATAATTGTTGATAGATGTAAAATGAAAGAATGTGTCATAATAATCAGGAATGGTAAAATCACAAACCCCTGTTTCATAGTCAACAGTTGCAACTTCTTCTCCGCTAATATAGCAAGTAACTGTTGATGGATTGTCTGCTCTTTTACCAAAAAAGGAGAACCCTTTATGATTAGCCATGTCAACATCGTCGTCGTCGTTGATGAAGACATCTTGTTCCGAAGCAACATTGACCTTAGTATTAGACAATACAGTTGAGTCAATCAAAAATGGGTCACATGGAATTTGACATGTTGTTGGTAATTCTCTTTCTGGAACAGGACCCTTGTATTGCACACTGCCTAATAAAGTGTTTAAACCGACAACCTCATCACTGACAATAGAAAATAATTTCGCGTCGTACCCTGTACCAATATTGAAATTTTGAGAACGTGAACCAACGCGAAGGGTCAAAATTCCTGTCTTGGAATTATAGCTGTATGCAGGATATCCCAAAAAATAGATGCCTTTCAATGTACTATCCAAACCAATTGTATTCCCATTCCCGTAACCGTACACATTGAAAGTTTCTGGACTAAATCCTGACTCAACAACAATTGAAGATTTATCATCGGCAAGGTATATGTCTTGGGAGGTATCCATGGATAAGTGTGACTGAGCAACGTAAATGGCAGATTCGTTGTCAACAGTAATACAGCCGCTACCAGTAACAGCAGTAGTTTGGTTGAGAACTTTGTTATTTAAGCAGATATTGCCATTATTTTTAATGTCTGAAGCAAAAACATTGATCAAAAGGAACCATAATGGGATCAATATTCTTTTATCGATCACCATCTTCAAAACAGTTGTTAGTAACAAGAAATATGGATTTTTATTGTTTTCCAATAGCGAAAGATGAAACTAATTCAAAAAAAAAGTAGCACATATTTTTTGGGAGGAATGGAGTATTTATAGAATATTCTTTTGGTAGATGAAGTTGATCAAGTCCTTCGCAAACTATGAAGTAAAAAATTAAAAGAAAACATGGAATATGAAAGGAGAATCTTACTTTGAGAACCACCTTTTTGTGAGAGTTTGCAGCTTCATTATTATTGTGGCGTCTTAACTTTTAGAACAGTACTGTAGTTGTAAAGGTCTAAATAAATTTTGCAAGATCATTCCTACAATAGATACACGTATTATTTCTTGTTTTCCAATTATCTGGATCTTGCATGTGCATATTACACAAACAAATCTTAACAAATGTCGCACTTGAAAGTAAATTTGAACCTGTTTGAAAAGAATCATTATTTCGATTGGTATTACGGGATGAACTATGTTTTTTTATTTTAAGCCGTTCCGTTCTATATAATGTTAAATAATACATTACATACTTTTGAACATTCTCCAGAAAAATAGGAGAAAATTGAAATATTAATATATGGTTATGATGTACGTATTTCCATCTACTTAAAAGCCAATTTCATTGTGTTTTTTTTTTTTTTTTTGGGGGTTATTAATTATTACATTAAATTTGTTCGATTTCAAGAATAAATTTAGTGCAAAGCAATATTACACTACACGTATATAGAACATGGAATATTACTGGTAATTATATTTGATTATAACAAAACATATCAAGAACAAACAAAAATTTCAATGGCTGTAGCAGAGATTTAACTATCCATCAATGTATTACTTGGAGTATTGTATGACTTGGGTGGGTAATTTGTATTCAAAAATGTGCATATTACGCGTGTTTCTATAAATCTTAACAAGTCTTAACTACGAAATTGTTTTTGAAGTTCTAAGATTTTTTATTTTTAGATTTTAACAGGTTAAATTACTAGCACTTATAAAGATGAATTGTTAAGTAACTAATGTAGATTAAAGATCTTTATTCATTATATATCATACAAGACTTAGTACACTTCAGTCCGGTCAAAATACCAGTTATTCTAGCAATTTTGAGATAGAAACAAAGAAAGTTTAACAAAAAAATTGTATTCTTAAAGCAGCTGATGTCATATCAATGATTATCTAATCCTTTATCAATTTGTCCTTGTAATGAATGTCAAAAGAACCTGTAACATGATACATATTTATACTGATTATCATAAAAACAATTTAAAAATATTCGGAGCTTCAAAATTTTAGTTTTAAAACAAACAAAATCTTTGTATCAGCAGAATCAAAAAAAAAATAAGGACTCATGATACACCAAATAAGCCTATTTTTGGCACTGAGCTTCATAGCCCCATTTAAACCACAGGATACTTTTTTTAGCAAATAAAAATCTTATTAACCAGAAAAAAGCCAATTAATAGGCTTGATCAATTAAACTAATACCAAAGTGTTGTTAAATTGAATTGAAACAGTTCGAAAACAAATTCAGTTGGATAAAAGTAAAGATCACAACCAGAAAGGACCCATTTATGGATGTTGATGTATCCAAACAAACCAATTCTTCACAAGAGTTAAAGAAAGCCGGCCAGAAGCAGCACAATATGGATAGCAAAAGGTACTCATTTTTCATGATCAATTAGAAATATTGAATGACTATAACTTGTATTAAATGATATCCAAAATATTGTAAATTAAGCAAAACTAATACAATATTGTTAGTAAATAGTTCTAGACTTTTCCACCATTTGTTTTCATTTGGGTTCAGAAAAAGAATAAGCGACTTTTTTTTTGAGTTTTTGTTAAAATATAAAGTCGCAATCTGGATTTTAATGTCCTGTTTATAGGTTCATGCATATGGAGAAAAATTCAAGCATTGACAAGTACTCTCAATGAATGGTGGATATTAAAATTCATGTTAATATTTAAAATTTAGTTCGTATTTCAAGTCTTCAGTTTGAAATGTATTTTTGTCAACGATCTCCAAAATTGTTCTCCCTATTCTTGGTTTCTCTATTTCTATGGACACTTTAACAATCATAGATACCTGAAAATAAGATCCGGAGATATTGATCCTAGTCTAAGTCTTGGGTATAAATTTATAGAGTTTATTGGTTAAAAAAGGTCTGAAGCCGAATATAGTAGAATTGGAAAATGGATGGGAATTCTTCAATACTGTATGTTGGATTCGAAATTATTGCAAATTTTTAGTTTTGTGGTATATATGAATTAGACTACACCAGCTTTTGTGTTATATCTATGTTTACATTTCATCTGGTACGATAATTGTTGAGAAATATAATGAGTTAAGATGCAGAAATTTAAAACTATCATGAAATAGACTAATTTCTTAGTTTTGGATTAGCTAATTCTATTTAGCGATTTGTTGGCACTAACTCAAGATTTGTAATAATTAGAATCTTTAAGCCAACCTCATTAGTTCAGCTACCAGATAAGCAGCGTTTAAGTTTTACATTTCCAGCATAAAGTTACAATGAAACTATAACCACTATTATAGAGGAATGCTTAACAAAATTATTTTAGTAATAGCATCTCTTTATAAACTAATCAATATATTGTTAAGTTATAATAAATATGTACAGTATGTATACCGTGCTAATAAAAAATTCCGTAAATTTTTCAATTTCTGTGTACCCAACGTCACTCACCTTATTGCGGAAGATTCAAATATATTAGTTATCAATTCAATTATTTTTTAATTTGGAATTTCCCGAATTAAAAATATAAAAACAAGAAATTTCTATTGTTTTTTTAGTTCAAAGCAATAATTTTAAACTACTAGATACTTTAACCGCCATCACAGATTTGTGATGAATCAGATGCTGAGAAATTTTCTGCATAATTATTTATAATTAATGCCCTCTATTATTATCGCTTGCAGATATGGTGCATGCGGAAACAATACATATCTCGATATTATTTAGCCACAGACTGTAATCACTGCTGAAAAATTGGTTAGAAAATAAGTTAAAGAAACAGAAACACAAGTGTAAATTTGAATCAAAAGCGGTTACTAACTTGAGTTTTATAATTCAGATTTTCCAAAAAAAAAAAAATAGAAAACAAAAGTTATGGAACTCTAGCCGTAAACAATCAGAACAGCGAATTATTAAATCTCAAATACAGCTCGGAAAGTCGTATTAGTTTGTTTGCAATATAACAATGGATTACTAAAATATTTTAAGCCTCGTTAAAGAATACTTCTTTGTTAACGCGGGAATTGATATCTTAAGTTGTTTATTTGCATGCGAGCACAATCTCTGTGACTTAAAAGTTAATCACGCCATACGTTAAAAAATAAATATTGTTAGCACAATGCTACCTACACGGTTTAACCACCTATTATCTGTCCGATGTAAATAGACATATTTCTATTAGATTGCATTTTTCTTTGATGAATAAGTCATCGGAAAGAGCGGGTAGGCAAATGAACAGCAATTTGCTTGAATTTGACTTCAATACAAATGTTTCTCAATCTGCTATGGTTTGTTTGAAAAGATGTAGATGCACGTATCTTATAAAGTAGTTGAGTGTTTCGAATCGTATTGCAAATGTCTAGAGCACTTGATAATTCTTGCGGCAATTTATCTTATGCATTTTCTTTTTTGTCGAACCAGTTGTCCACTTACGAAATCTTATAATTTATTTTTATATAAATATCTCAATTAAATAATTCTAGTTTTATAACATTTAAGGAGTGTAATCTTGATTACGTTATATTCATTTATATATTTGATTGCCCGTAAAGATGAACATTTGTCAATAAACAAAATGAGACAATTAATTGAAACACAATAACTAAGATAAAAACAGTCGTGTATAGACTGAAACTTCAAAAAACACAAATACGAAAACTGCTAAATTCATTTTTCTTAGCTATATAAATTGCGGCCCTGTTTATACAGTGGGGGACATCAAGACAAATCACCAATATTTGGGGGCCGCAACCTTTCATTAACAATTCGAGCAAAATAAGAAGAATAGTTTAAATTTGAATTAACATTTTTCTATGGAAATCATGGAATATGGAAAAGATGAAAAATATATGTTTCCAAAAGAATGATCAAGTTACATAGTAAGTCAACTTTTATGGGAAACAATTTATGCTATAATGACAAACACAAACACACACAAACACACATAATTTGCTGGTCATTATTCACAGAAACCAATTTTAAAAATGCATTATCTAATCAAATAAAACTCCCATTTTCAAAGGAGAATCGGTTAATGCATTAAGAAAAACATAAAGGCATGCATTACTCTGAATGGGGATTGTTTCGTACTTCTTGTCTTTCATTTTGAGCGCTATGCCTAATTGATGTTGTAGGCTAGATCCACTTCTTAGTTGGTTTGTTTAGTCGTGGATATTTCAGTTGTACGTATGCTTTATATCGCGGAGGTCCGAGTTATTAATGCTACACAAAATTAATATTGACTAATAGGAGGAACTCGGGCGTCCCCCCCCCAAATACTTTTTTGAAAATCGGTTTGTGATAAGGCGTAATAATATTAATACCTTTATTGTTGCTGAAGCTAAACTCACCATTAAATATATTGTTGGAATCTTTGTTTAAAGCCACGAATATAATTACTGCAATAAAGTGGCTTAAATTTAATTTTAGTTGTACAAAGTTAACCAGATCTCGGATAGCAATATTAGCTCCAAGTTTGTGCGCATGGCGTGCTTACAATTCAAAGTTTATCAAACTTAATCAACACAATCAACACAATCATAGCACCATGAGTATACCATCACCTTGTTTTATACTTTACCAATTGAAGAATAAAAAAATGGGTTGTAGAGAATACTACGCTGAGAATTTAGTTTTTAGATGGTACATTAATTTTTGGCCCCAGAATCCAGCTTAAAATTCTTTTTAAAGTGCAAAAGGATTTTCAAATCTAATGCAGCAATAAAGCGCTTACTTAAGACACTTCTTATTGAGTAGAGGGGAATCAACATAAATGTCATTGTTTGTGGGTTTTAGTTTCATGGATTTTTCGTAAAGCTGATAAAAGATATCGCTAGTAACAAAACATAATTTCAAGTGAATCAGTCTCTTTCTTTTTGAATTTTTTTCCAATTTTACGAAAATCCAAAGTCGATTACAATGGAGAACAACAAGCAAGTATTTAACCAGGAATTAATTTTTGGAAAATACAGCACAACAAAAGATACCAATACTACGTTTAACTTAAGTAACATACTACTGGTTTGAGTATCCCTAAATTCCCCTCCCCCCCTAAAAATAGAAATCATTGTAAGAAATTATTCTTCTCTACTTTTATGCTTTGGTTATCACGGTATATCACTTTAATACAACCTGAAAACTGTTTAATGTTTGGAATGGAATCAAAACAGTACACTTATTTTTGGCAATACTTTGCCATGAATCTATTTCAATTTGATATGAAATAATCATTGGGAATTATTGAGTGTTCCCTTGTCCTACAATAAGTGGCACTGTATCTGTGGAAAATTGCAAGTAATCCGAAAAAGCAGGACAACAGTTTTTTTATATTGTAATCCACTATTGGAGGATTATTGGTCAGAGTGAAGAAGAATCAGGAAGATCTTAGGTTGGTTCTTAGCGAAGTTCACTTTATGTTGCATCATTACCTTGATAAAAGACAATCGATAGATATCTTTACATATGTTTACATGTCATGTTGCTACTTAGAACTGGAAAGTTACATTATAGGACTCTATGAAGCATGGTGTATCTCGTACCTTTTTCACCTCTGTGTCGGCCAATCAGCAGTAGATGTGTTATTCATCAGTGGTATCGAAAAACTAGGAGTTTCACAAAATTACTAAGAATGGTAATTTAACTAAAGATTTGAATTATTCACATCGAGACTGGTTGATTGTATCTTAGTGGATGGCCACATCACGTTGTTATTACCATAACTCTAAGAAATGTCTTCTTGCCTCTGGCTCTTTGTTTTTGTATAGTGAGGTCGTGTATGTCACTCATTTATCCAGTAATTATAAGAATACTGAATAAATAAAGTTAGTGCGCCATTGGTGAGGATTGCACTTCTGAAAAGTTATCAATAAGTGAATGGTAATTTGTATATGATCTACTTAAGTCAATGTAAATTTGTAATCCAATTATCTATATAACATTATACGAAAACGTGTGTAAAACGAGGTAAAATGATGTACATATTAAGGATTGGATGTACTAATTGGTATTTTAGGTGAATAGTTCCGCATGGACCTATCCAAGGGAGAACTTTTTACCAATGCGTTGTTCTTTCTCCTATAAATAATCCTGTTATGAGAGCTAACCTCGGCTAAATTCTCAATCGCAAGCGTTTTATACTTTCAAACAGTGACACGTGTACCGGATAAACACCACCGATTTAGCTCACTCAAATTAATAATCCGTAAATGAAGTTGGAACTGTCATACGACCATTTAACCAATTCGACCAACTCGTTTGCGCTTACATTCAACTAACATTCTGAAACTTCCATTTATGCATGGATATATCCTTAAACCTAATATAGAGACAAACATTGATACCAAGAAGAGATTACTCAGAAGACTCTCTTCACCTAGGCACGTGCCCGAGAAAAGTCGTATATCTAACTCTAAGCATCAGAACTGAGTTATTAGACACTATGGAAATTGGAGTATGCCTTGGAGAAACCTTATCCTTTATTATTATTTAATTGAACTGCTATTCGAATGTCTTATACGACTTAGCTGCATGACACCAAGAGAGATTGCATATTAGAAAACAGTAACCCCATATGTAAAGACTCACAAGAATGCAATAATATCAACAAATGTTGTTGGAGACACTTTGTCAGTATCAGATCATGAGGCACTCCTTCAATATAGGTGAAAGTGGTTTCACCTCGCATATCCTTCGTTAATATATAGCATTATATATAATCTAGAATATAATGAATTATAAAAGTACGTAGTGAAATAATATCAAAACCGAAAATATAAACGCCCAAAACAAGAAAGCCAAAAAGAAATATATAACATAAAGTATTCACACCGAAAAATAAGATGAATCCAAAGGATTGAAATTAATTATCCACAAGAAAGTCGAAAATAATGTAGAAAAATATAAATAAAAAAAGATTAGTCCGAAAACTAATTCATCAACAAATAAATTTGAAACAAATTTAACTAGCTTCACTGAATAAAGGCTAATCAAACTCAAATAATGGTAACCATAATTGCGACAATCACTCCCAACACAAATGATCCTGATGTAGAAAATCTAACCGCAGCATTTTCCGATGGGATGACCACTGATGATGGTGATGATGACGAAGAGGCCTCGTTATACACAGTGGTAACCAGCAGTGAAGACGATTGACTAGTAATTGTATATGACTCATTATTGGAGTTAGTTTCACTTCCAGATTCACCAGAACCAGAACCAGATTCACCAGAACCAGAACCAGATTCACCAGAACCAGAACCAGAACCAGAACCAGAACCAGAACCAGAACCAGAACCAGAACCAGAACCAGAACCAGAACCAGAACCAGAACCAGAACCAGAACCAGAACCAGAACCAGAACCAGAACCAGAACCAGAACCAGAACCAGAACCAGAACCAGAACCAGAACCAGAACCAGAACCAGAACCAGAACCAGAACCAGAACCAGAACCAGAACCAGAACCAGAACCAGAACCAGAACCAGAACCAGAACCAGAACCAGAACCAGAACCAGAACCAGAACCAGAACCAGAACCAGAACCAGAACCAGAACCAGAACCAGAACCAGAACCATTATTAGAGTCTGTACCAGAACCAGATTCACCAGAGCCTGAACTAGAACCACCTGCTGATGTTTCAGCAGATGCCCTACTGGATGTAGCAGCTGAAGAATTATTACCTGACTCAGAAGAAGAAACAGTTTCATGCGAGAAAGTACTGATGGTAGTTTTGGAAGAGCCGGATTGAGTTACAATACCAGAGTTTGTTTCAACAGAACCACAACTGTTCGTAGTAGTCCAGGTGGTGGTAGTGATGTATTCAGTTTGAGTAGCACCAGATTTAGAAACAGTTTCATGCGAGAAAGTACTGATGGTAGTTTGGGAGGAGCCGGATTGAGTTACAATACCAGAGTTTGTTTCAACAGAACCACAACTGTTCGTAGTAGTCCAGGTGGTGGTAGTGATGTATTCAGTTTGAGTAGCACCAGATTTAGAAACAGTTTCATGCGAGAAATTACTGATGGTAGTTTTGGAAGAGCCGGATTGAGTTACAATACCAGAGTTTGTTTCAACAGAACCACAACTGTTCGTAGTAGTCCAGGTGGTGGTAGTGATGTATTCAGTTTGAGTAGCACCAGATTTAGAAACAGTTTCATGCGAGAAAGTACTGATGGTAGTTTGGGAGGAGCCGGATTGAGTTACAATACCAGAGTTTGTTTCAACAGAACCACAACTGTTCGTAGTAGTCCAGGTGGTGGTAGTGATGTATTCAGTTTCAATTACACTGGATTCAGATGAAGATGGGTATTCTGAAGAAACAACGGATGAAGATTCAAGGGAAAATGAATATTCAACAGTAGATGAGGATTCAACAGTAGATGAGGATTCAACAGTAGATGAGGATTCAACAGTAGATGAGGATTCAACAGTAGATGAGGATTCAATGGCTGAAGAAGATTCAATGACTGATGAGGATTCAATGACTGATGAAGATTCAATGGCTGATGAGGATTCAACAACAGATGACGATTCAATGGCTGATGAAGATTCAACAGCAGATGAGGATTCAACAGCAGATGAGGATTCAATAGCAGATGAGGATTCAATGGCTGAAGAAGATTCAACAACAGATGAGGATTCAATAGCAGAAGAGGATTCAACAGTAGATGAGGATAAAGCAGAAGTTGCAGCAGCTGCAGAAATTGTAACATTGATTGCAGTACCTTCTTCATTTTCAATGGATGTAACGAAATCATCAATTTCGTCTCTCTTTCTTAGTTTGCCTGAAGGTGATTGCTCTAAATGCACTTGGAATACAATGCTACTCTGATTAAGTATCAATTTAGCTCGAATAGAAATCACGTTACCGTCATTTCGAATATCCGTGTGATATCTGATGCCCCGAACAATGGCATAGTAATATTGAATATCGTAGTCTGTTAATGAAACAAAGTCAAATAATGCTTCATATTCGTCTGGCATAGCAAAATCACAGATACCTGTTTCATAGTCAACAACAGAAACCACTTCGTCATTCAAATAACAAGCAACCAATGAAGGTGTTTCTGATGGAATTTCCGACGACGTCGAAGCTACAACACTAATTCCAGAACTATACTCTGATGATGCACTTGGAACCACAGAAGAAACGATGATACTTTCAGATGAAAGAAATGAAGACGCTTCAGTTGAATGTGATCCTGAAAAAACACCAGTTGAGGATTCTACAGTATATGACGATTGAACAGCAGATGAAGATTCAATTGCGGAAGATGATTCAACTGCAGATGACGATTCAGCAGTGGATGACAATTCCACACCAGTCGAGGATTTAACAGTGGATGACAATTCAGCAGTTGATGACGATTCAACAGCAGATGAGGATTCAACAGCAGATGAGGATTCAATGCCTGAAGATGATTCAATGCCTGAAGATGATTCAACAGTAGATGACGATTCAATAGCAGATGAGGATTCAATGCCTGAAGATGATTCAACAGCTGATGAGGATTCAATGACTGAAGAGGATTCAATGACTGAAGAGGATTCAATGACTGAAGAGGATTCAATGATTGAAGAGGATTCAACAACAGACGAGGATTCAATAGCGGATGAGGATTCAACAGCATATGAGGATTCAACAGCAGATGAGGATTCAATAGCAGATGAGGATTCAACAGCAGATGAGGATTCAACAGCAGATGAGGATTCAATGATTGAAGAGGATTCAACAACAGACGAGGATTCAATGATTGAAGAGGATTCGGCAGTTGATGACGATTCAACAATGGATGACGATTCAACAGCAGATGAGGATTCAACAACAGATGAGGATTCAATAGCAGATGAGGATTCAATGGCTGAAGAAGATTCAACAGCAGATGAGGATTCAACAACAGATGAGGATTCAATAGCAGATGAGGATTCAATGGCTGAAGAAGATTCAATGGCTGAAGAGGATTCAATAGCAGATGAGGATTCAATAGCAGATGAGATTTCTGACGAAGTAATAATTGATGACTCCGCGGCAGATGAGGATTCAACAGCGGACGAGGTTGCTGTGGAAATAATATATGTAGAAGATGTATAATAACTACCAGAAAGGTCAATATCAGTAGCATCACCGTCTTGGTCTCCACCAATAGAATTGAGCAAATCATCAATGTCATCAAATCCACCTAAGTCGGAGTCGTCTCTTTTTTTAAAATCTTCTGCTGAGGCTGACAGAGAAGATGGTTGTGCGTCTGAGCTGGATGATTTTTGTAAATGAACTTTATTCAATAACACCACCACATTATTCAACAACTTAGCTGGAATAGATATGGTTCTACCGGATGATGCTACATCAGTCGTAAATTTCTGTCCATCAATAGCAGCGTAGAAGTATTGAATATCATAATTGTTGATAGATGTAAAATGAAAGAATGTGTCATAATAATCAGGAATGGTAAAATCACAAACCCCTGTTTCATAGTCAACAGTTGCAACTTCTTCTCCGCTAATATAGCAAGTAACTGTTGATGGATTGTCTGCTCTTTTACCAAAAAAGGAGAACCCTTTATGATTAGCCATGTCAACATCGTCGTCGTCGTTGATGATGACATCTTGTTCCGAAGCAACATTGACCTTAGTATTAGACAATACAGTTGAGTCAATCAAAAATGGGTCACATGGAATTTGACATGTTGTTGGTAATTCTCTTTCTGGAACAGGACCCTTGTATTGCACACTGCCTAATAAAGTGTTTAAACCGACAACCTCATCACTGACAATAGAAAATAATTTCGCGTCGTACCCTGTACCAATATTGAAATTTTGAGAACGTGAACCAACGCGAAGGGTCAAAATTCCTGTCTTGGAATTATAGCTGTATGCAGGATATCCCAAAAAATAGATACCCTTCAATGTACTATCCAAACCAATTGTATTTCCATTCCCGTAACCGTACACATTGAAAGTTTCTGGACTAAATCCTGACTCAACAACAATTGAAGATTTATCATCGGCAAGGTATATGTCTTGGGAGGTATCCATGGATAAGTGTGACTGAGCAACGTAAATGGCAGATTCGTTGTCAACAGTAATACAGCCGCTACCAGTAACAGCAGTAGTTTGGTTGAGAACTTTGTTATTTAAGCAGATATTGCCATTATTTTTAATGTCTGAAGCAAAAACATTGATCAAAAGGAACCATAATGGGATCAATATTCTTTTATCGATCACCATCTTCAAAACAGTTGTTAGTAACAAGAAATATGGATTTTTATTGTTTTCCAGCAGTGAAAGATGAAACTAATTCAAAAAAAAAAGTAGTACATATTTTTTGGGAGGAAAATAGTATTTATAGAATATTCTTTTAGTAGATGAAGTTGATCAAGTCCTTCGCACACTATGAAGTACAAAATTAAAAGAAAACATGGAATATGAAAGGAGAATCTTACTTTGAGAACCACCTTTTTGTGAGAGTTTGCAGCTTCATTATTATTGTGGCGTCTTAACTTTTAGAACAGTACTGTAGTTGTAAAGGTCTAAATAAATTTTGCAAGATCATTCCTACAATAGATACACGTATTATTTCTTGTTTTCCAATTATCTGGATCTTGCATGTGCATATTACACAAACAAATCTTAACAAATGTCGCACTTGAAAGTAAATTTGAACCTGTTTGAAAAGAATCATTATTTCGATTGGTATTACGGGATGAACTATGTTTTTTTATTTTAAGCCGTTCCGTTCTATATAATGTTAAATAATACATTACATACTTTTGAACATTCTCCAGAAAAATAGGAGAAAATTGAAATATTAATATATGGTTATGATGTACGTATTTCCATCTACTTAAAAGCCAATTTCATTGTGTTTTTTTTTTTTTTTTTTTTTTTCTGGTGGTTATTTATTATTACATTAAATTTGTTCGATTTCAAGAATAAATTTAGTGCAAAGCAATATTACACTACACGTATATAGAACATGGAATATTACTGGTAATTATATTTGATTATAACAAAACATATCAAGAACAAACAAAAATTTCAATGGCTGTAGCAGAGATTTAACTATCCATCAATGTATTACTTGGAGTATTATATGACTTGGTGGGTAATTTGTATTCAAAAATGTGCATATTACGCGTGTTTCTATAAATCTTAACAAGTCTTAACTACGAAATTGTTTTTGAAGTTCTAAGATTTTTTATTTTTAGATTTTAACAGGTTAAATTACTAGCACTTATAAAGATGAATTGTTAAGTAACTAATGTAGATTAAAGATCTTTATTCATTATATATCATACAAGACTTAATACACTTCAGTCGGGTCAAAATACCAGTTATTCTAGCAATTTTGAGATAGAAACAAAGAAAGTTTAACAAAAAAATTGTATTTTTAAAGCAGCTGATGTCATATCAATGATTATCTAATCCTTTATCAATTTGTCCTTGTAATGAACGTCAAAAGAACCTGTAACATGATACATATTTATACTGATTATCATAAAAACAATTTAAAAATATTCGGAGCTTCAAAATTTTAGCTTAAAAACAAACAAAATCTTTGTATCAGCAGAATCAAAAAAAAATAAGGACTCATGATACACCAAATAAGCCTATTTTTGGCACTGAGCTTCATAGCCCCATTTAAACCACAGGATACTTTTTTTAGCAAATAAAAATCTTATTAACTAGAAAAAAGCCAATTAATAGGCTTGATCAATTAAACTAATACCAAAGTGTTGTTAAATTGAATTGAAACAGTTCGAAAACAAATTCAGTTGGATAAAAGTAAAGATCACAACCAAAAAGGACCCATTTATGGATGTTGATGTATCCAAACAAACCAATTCTTCACAAGAGTTAAAGAAAGCCGGCCAGAAGCAGCACAATATGGATAGCAAAAGGTACTCATTTTTTATGATCAATTAGAAATATTGAATGACTATAACTTGTATTAAATGATATCCAAAATATTGTAAATTAAGCAAAACTAATACAATATTGTTAGTAAATAGTTCTAGATGAATCAAGAAAAAATAAAATGAACATACCTATGTTAATTTAAAACAGTATAGAGTATTTTGAGCCATTGAAATTGTGTGTAAATTGTTGTTGTTGTTGTTGTTGTTATTTGTCTTTTATTGAAGAAAAAGAAGTGGTATAACTACCTATTCTTTTTTTTTTTTTGATTGTTGTGGTTTCATCGAAATGCCGCGAAAGTTTTTGACCATTTGTTTTAATTCGGGTTGAGAAAAAGAATAAGCGACTTTTTTTTGTCAAGATTTTTGTCAAAATTAAGAAAACGCACACTAGTTTTTTTGTCCTATATACTGTATAGGCTCATGCACATAAAGTAAAATTTTGAGCAATCGTGCCAGCTCACTCGATATTCATGATAATACCATAAATATTTATAATTAATGCATTTTATCTCTATTGCTTGCAGATATTATATATGCGGAAATAATAAGCATTACGTTATTATTTAGCCACTGATTGTAATCCATTTTTAATACCAAGAAAATAATTTTAAAATAAATTAAAGGATCAAAAAAAAGAAAAATAGATATAAATTTTCAGTTGAAAGAGCTATTACATTGAATTTGATGATTCACATTTTAAAAAAAAAAAAAAAAATAGACCTCTTAGCGTAAACAACCAAGCGAATACTTTTCGTATTAAATCTGAAATACAATCCGACTGTTCCTATTAAGTTATTAGCGAAAGAACAATAGTACTCTAAAAAAAATGTTTTTTTCTCTTCTTTTTTTAGAAAACTCATCCTTGTTATTGCACGAATTGATTTCGCTATTCGTATATTTGATGAAGAGCATAATCTTTGAAACTTAAAATTTATATGAATTACGCCATCCGTTAATAAATGGACATTATTATCAACACAATAGTGGCTGCACTGTATAACCATTTTATCATCGGTCGGAAGTAAATAGATTACATTGTGAACAGTATATACAGTCGCTCACAAAAAGATTGAATTTTTTGTTTTTTGTCTCTAAAAATAGAGCGAATTTTGGTCAATAAGCACTACAACGACAATAGAAACCAATAGGGAACGTAGCATCATCTATTTTATTTCACTTGTTACATCTCTGAAATGTTAATTTGAATATTTTTGTTGAAATTCTGTAGTAAATCTTGCCAGACTAGTAAAGAATATACTTTTAAGAACTCACAGTCTTGTTCATTCACTACAATAACTTCCCTTTTTTTTAACGAGCCCCAGAAGGACCATCTTTTTTTCATCATACATGAGATATTCATGATTGAAATGATGTTAATGTTCATCTTCATTTTTTAAACGGTTATTGTTGGGTTACGCATGAAAAAAAAGTTCGTACTTAAGCTTGTCATTTCATTCAATACACTTCCTCTTTAACTCAGAACAAAAAGAGATTCAACCAATTTGTGAGTAGCCGTATAAAGTGGGCAGGCATCAAGAGAAATCAGTAATAATTGGGAGTTGAACAGTTTTATTCTCAGCTAAACTAATGTCAGGAGAAATATTTAAATTTACTTAAAGATTCTTCTATGGAAATCATGGAATATGGAAAAGATGAAAAATATATGTTTCCAAAAGAATGATCAGTTACATAGTAAGTCAAGTTTTATGGGAAACAATTTATGCTATAATGACAAACACAAACACAAACACACACAAACACACATAATTTGCTGGTCATTATTCACAGAAACCAATTTCAAAAATGCATTATCTAATCAAATAAAACTCCCATTTTCAAAGGAGAATCGGTTAATGCATTAAGAAAAACATAAAGGCATGCATTACTCCGAATGGGGATTGTTTCGTACTTCTTGTCTTTCATTTTGAGCGCTATGCCTAATTGATGTTGTAGGCTAGATCCACTTCTTAGTTGGTTTGTTTAGTCGTGGATATTTCAGTTGTACGTATGCTTTATATCGCGGAGGTCCGAGTTATTAATGCTACACAAAATTAATATTGACTAATAGGAGGAACTCGGGCGTCCCCCCCCAAATACTTTTTTGAAAATCGGTTTGTGATAAGGCGTAATAATATTAATACCTTTATTGTTGCTGAAGCTAAACTCACCATTAAATATATTGTTGGAATCTTTGTTTAAAGCCACGAATATAATTACTGCAATAAAGTGGCTTAAATTTAATTTTAGTTGTACAAAGTTAACCAGATCTCGGATAGCAATATTAGCTCCAAGTTTGTGCGCATGGCGTGCTTACAATTCAAAGTTTATCAAACTTAATCAACACAATCAACACAATCATAGCACCATGAGTATACCATCACCTTGTTTTATACTTTACCAATTGAAGAATAAAAAAATGGGTTGTAGAGAATACTACGCTGAGAATTTAGTTTTTAGATGGTACATTAATTTTTGGCCCCAGAATCCAGCTTAAAATTCTTTTTTAAAGTGCAAAAAGGATTTTCAAATCTAATGCAGCAATAAAGCGCTTACTTAAGACACTTCTTATTGAGTAGAGGGGGAATCAACATAAATGTCATTGTTTGTGGGTTTTAGTTTCATGGATTTTTCGTAAAGCTGATAAAAAGATATCGCTAGTAACAAAACATAATTTCAAGTGAATCAGTCTCTTTCTTTTTTGAATTTTTTTCCAATTTTACGAAAATCCAAAGTCGATTACAATGGAGAACAACAAGCAAGTATTTAACCAGGAATTAATTTTTGGAAAATACAGCACAACAAAAGATACCAATACTACGTTTAACTTAAGTAACATACTACTGGTTTGAGTATCCCTAAATTCCCCTCCCCCCCTAAAAATAGAAATCATTGTAAGAAATTATTCTTCTCTACTTTTATGCTTTGGCTATCACGGTATATCACTTTAATACAACCTGAAAACTGTTTAATGTTTGGAATGGAATCAAAACAGTACACTTATTTTTGGCAATACTTTGCCATGAATCTATTTCAATTTGATATGAAATAATCATTGGGAATTATTGAGTGTTCCCTTGTCCTACAATAAGTGGCACTGTATCTGTGGAAAATTGCAAGTAATCCGAAAAAGCAGGACAACAGTTTTTTATATTGTAATCCACTATTGGAGGATTATTGGTCAGAGTGAAGAAGAATCAGGAAGATCTTAGGTTGGTTCTTAGCGAAGTTCACTTTATGTTGCATCATTACCTTGATAAAAGACAATCGATAGATATCTTTACATATGTTTACATGTCATGTTGCTACTTAGAACTGGAAAGTTACATTATAGGACTCTATGAAGCATGGTGTATCTCGTACCTTTTTCACCTCTGTGTCGGCCAATCAGCAGTAGATGTGTTATTCATCAGTGGTATCGAAAAACTAGGAGTTTCACAAAATTACTAAGAATGGTAATTTAACTAAAGATTTGAATTATTCACATCGAGACTGGTTGATTGTATCTTAGTGGATGGCCACATCACGTTGTTATTACCATAACTCTAAGAAATGTCTTCTTGCCTCTGGCTCTTTGTTTTTGTATAGTGAGGTCGTGTATGTCACTCATTTATCCAGTAATTATAAGAATACTGAATAAATAAAGTTAGTGCGCCATTGGTGAGGATTGCACTTCTGAAAAGTTATCAATAAGTGAATAGTAATTTGTATATGATCTACTTAAGTCAATGTAAATTTGTAATCCAATTATCTATATAACATTATACGAAAACGTGTGTAAAACTAGGTAAAATGATGTACATATTAAGGATTGGATGTACTAATTGGTATTTTAGGTGAATAGTTCCGCATGGACCTATCCAAGGGAGAACTTTTTACCAATGCGTTGTTCTTTCTCCTATAAATAATCCTGTTATGAGAGCTAACCTCGGCTAAATTCTCAATCGCAAGCGTTTTATACTTTCAAACAGTGACACGTGTACCGGATAAACACCACCGATTTAGCTCACTCAAATTAATAATCCGTAAATGAAGTTGGAACTGTCATACGACCATTTAACCAATTCGACCAACTCGTTTGCGCTTACATTCAACTAACATTCTGAAACTTCCATTTATGCATGGATATATCCTTAAACCTAATATAGAGACAAACATTGATACCAAGAAGAGATTACTCAGAAGACTCTCTTCACCTAGGCACGTGCCCGAGAAAAGTCGTATATCTAACTCTAAGCATCAGAACTGAGTTATTAGACACTATGGAAATTGGAGTATGCCTTGGAGAAACCTTATCCTTTATTATTATTTAATTGAACTGCTATTCGAATGTCTTATACGACTTAGCTGCATGACACCAAGAGAGATTGCATATTAGAAAACAGTAACCCCATATGTAAAGACTCACAAGAATGCAATAATATCAACAAATGTTGTTGGAGACACTTTGTCAGTATCAGATCATGAGGCACTCCTTCAATATAGGTGAAAGTGGTTTCACCTCGCATATCCTTCGTTAATATATAGCATTATATATAATCTAGAATATAATGAATTATAAAAGTACGTAGTGAAATAATATCAAAACCGAAAATATAAACGCCCAAAACAAGAAAGCCAAAAGAAATATATAACATAAAGTATTCACACCGAAAAATAAGATGAATCCAAAGGATTGAAATTAATTATCCACAAGAAAGTCGAAAATAATGTAGAAAAATATAAATAAAAAAAGATTAGTCCGAAAACTAATTCATCAACAAATAAATTTGAAACAAATTTAACTAGCTTCACTGAATAAAGGCTAATCAAACTCAAATAATGGTAACCATAATTGCGACAATCACTCCCAACACAAATGATCCTGATGTAGAAAATCTAACCGCAGCATTTTCCGATGGGATGACCACTGATGATGGTGATGATGACGAAGAGGCCTCGTTATACACAGTGGTAACCAGCAGTGAAGACGATTGACTAGTAATTGTATATGACTCATTATTGGAGTTAGTTTCACTTCCAGATTCACCAGAACCAGAACCAGAACCAGAACCAGAACCAGATTCACCAGAACCAGAACCAGAACCAGAACCAGAACCAGAACCAGAACCAGAACCAGAACCAGAACCAGAACCAGAACCAGAACCAGAACCAGAACCAGAACCAGATTCACCAGAACCAGAACCATTATTAGAGCCTGAACCAGAACCAGAACCAGAACCATTATTAGAGCCTGAACCAGAATCAGAACCAGAACCAGAACCAGAACCATTATTAGAGCCTGTACCAGAACCAGAACCAGAACCAGAACCAGATTCACCAGAACCAGAACCATTATTAGAGCCTGAACCAGAATCAGAACCAGAACCAGAACCAGAACCATTATTAGAGCCTGTACCAGAACCAGAACCATTATTAGAGCCTGAACCAGAATCAGAACCAGAACCAGAACCAGAACCAGATTCACCAGAACCAGAACCATTATTAGAGCCTGAACCAGAATCAGAACCAGAACCAGAACCAGAACCATTATTAGAGCCTGTACCAGAACCAGAACCAGAACCAGAACCAGAACCAGAACCAGAACCAGAACCAGATTCACCAGAACCAGAACCAGAACCAGAACCAGAACCAGAATCAGAACCAGAACCAGAACCAGAACCAGATTCACCAGAACCAGAACCATTATTAGAGCCTGAACCAGAATCAGAACCAGAACCAGAACCAGAACCAGAACCAGAACCAGAACCAGATTCACCAGAACCAGAACCAGAACCAGAACCAGAACCAGAACCATTATTAGAGCCTGAACCAGAATCAGAACCAGAACCAGAACCAGAACCATTATTAGAGCCTGTACCAGAACCAGAACCAGAACCAGAACCAGATTCACCAGAACCAGAACCATTATTAGAGCCTGAACCAGAATCAGAACCAGAACCAGAACCAGAACCATTATTAGAGCCTGTACCAGAACCAGAACCATTATTAGAGCCTGAACCAGAATCAGAACCAGAACCAGAACCAGAACCAGATTCACCAGAACCAGAACCATTATTAGAGCCTGAACCAGAATCAGAACCAGAACCAGAACCAGAACCATTATTAGAGCCTGTACCAGAACCAGAACCAGAACCAGAACCAGAACCAGAACCAGAACCAGAACCAGATTCACCAGAACCAGAACCAGAACCAGAACCAGAACCAGAATCAGAACCAGAACCAGAACCAGAACCAGAACCAGAACCAGAACCAGAACCAGAACCAGAACCAGAACCATTATTAGAGCCTGAACCAGAATCAGAACCAGAACCAGAACCAGAACCAGATTCACCAGAACCAGAACCATTATTAGAGCCTGAACCAGAATCAGAACCAGAACCAGAACCAGAACCATTATTAGAGCCTGTACCAGAACCAGATTCACCAGAGCCTGAACCAGAACCACCTGCTGATGTTTCAGCAGATGCCCTACTGGATGTAGCAGCTGAAGAATTATTACCTGACTCAGAAGAAGAAACATTTTCGTGTGAGAAAGTAGTGATAGTGGTCAAGTATGAACCGGATTGACTGACAATACCAGAATCTGTTTCAACAGAACCATCACTGTTGGTAGTGGTCCAAGTGGTTGTGTATTCAGTTTCAATAGCACTGGATGCAGATGAAGTTTCATGTGGGAAAGTGGTGATAGTAGTCAAGGATGAACCGGATTGACTGACAATACCAGAATCTGTTTCAACAGAACCATCACTGTTGGTAGTAGTCCAAGTGGTGGTGTATTCAGTTTCAATAGCACTGGAGTCGGATTCACCTGGGAAAGTGGTGATAGTAGTCAAGGATGAACCGGATTGACTGACAATACCAGAATCTGTTTCAACAGAACCATCACTGTTGGTAGTAGTCCAAGTGGTTGTGTATTCAGTTTCAATAATACTGGATTCAGATGAAGTTTCATGTGGGAAAGTGGTGATAGTAGTCAAGGATGAACCGGATTGACTGACAATACCAGAATCTGTTTCAACAGAACCATCACTGTTGGTAGTGGTCCAAGTGGTTGTGTATTCAGTTTCAATAGCACTGGAGTCGGATTCACCTGGGAAAGTGGTGATAGTAGTCAAGGATGAACCGGATTGACTGACAATACCAGAATCTGTTTCAACAGAACCATCACTATTGGTAGTAGTCCAAGTGGTTGTGTATTCAGTTTCAATAGCACTGGAGTCGGATTCACCTGGGAAAGTGGTGATAGTAGTCAAGGATGAACCGGATTGACTGACAATACCAGAATCTGTTTCAACAGAACCATCACTGTTGGTAGTAGTCCAAGTGGTTGTGTATTCAGTTTCAATAGTACTGGATTCGTCAGCAACTGTTTGTGGGAAAGTGGTGATAGTAGTCAAGGATGAACCGGATTGACTGACAATACCAGAATCTGTTTCAACAGAACCATCACTGTTGGTAGTAGTCCAAGTGGTTGTGTATTCAGTTTCAATAGCACTGGAGTCGGATTCACCTGGGAAAGTGGTGATAGTAGTCAGGATGAACCGGATTGACTGACAATACCAGAATCTGTTTCAACAGAACCATCACTGTTGGTAGTGGTCCAAGTGGTTGTGTATTCAGTTTCAATAGCACTGGAGTCGGATTCACCTGGGAAAGTGGTGATAGTAGTCAAGGATGAACCGGATTGACTGACAATACCAGAATCTGTTTCAACAGAACCATCACTATTGGTAGTAGTCCAAGTGGTTGTGTATTCAGTTTCAATAGCACTGGAGTCGGATTCACCTGGGAAAGTGGTGATAGTAGTCAAGGATGAACCGGATTGACTGACAATACCAGAATCTGTTTCAACAGAACCATCACTGTTGGTAGTGGTCCAAGTGGTTGTGTATTCAGTTTCAATAGCACTGGAGTCGGATTCACCTGGGAAAGTGGTGATAGTAGTCAAGGATGAACCGGATTGACTGACAATACCAGAATCTGTTTCAACAGAACCATCACTGTTGGTAGTAGTCCAAGTGGTTGTGTATTCAGTTTCAATAGCACTGGAGTCGGATTCACCTGGGAAAGTGGTGATAGTAGTCAAGGATGAACCGGATTGACTGACAATACCAGAATCTGTTTCAACAGAACCATCACTGTTGGTAGTGGTCCAAGTGGTTGTGTATTCAGTTTCAATAGCACTGGAGTCGGATTCACCTGGGAAAGTGGTGATAGTAGTCAAGGATGAACCGGATTGACTGACAATACCAGAATCTGTTTCAACAGAACCATCACTATTGGTAGTAGTCCAAGTGGTTGTGTATTCAGTTTCAATAGCACTGGAGTCGGATTCACCTGGGAAAGTGGTGATAGTAGTCAAGGATGAACCGGATTGACTGACAATACCAGAATCTGTTTCAACAGAACCATCACTGTTGGTAGTGGTCCAAGTGGTTGTGTATTCAGTTTCAATAGCACTGGAGTCGGATTCACCTGGGAAAGTGGTGATAGTAGTCAAGGATGAACCGGATTGACTGACAATACCAGAATCTGTTTCAACAGAACCATCACTATTGGTAGTAGTCCAAGTGGTCGTGTATTCAGTTTCAATAGTACTGGATTCGTCAGCAACTGTTTGTGGGAAAGTGGTGATAGTAGTCAAGGATGAACCGGATTGACTGACAATACCAGAATCTGTTTCAACAGACCCATCACTTTTGGTAGTAGTCCAAGTGGTGGTATATTCAGTTTCAATAGTACTGGATTCAGATGAAGTTTCATATTCTTCACTGGATTCAGATGAGGTTTCACTACTTTGGGTGGATGAAGTTTCTTCACTTGTTTGGGTGGAGGAAGTTTCTTGTTCTTTTGTGGAGGACACTACTTCGGAACTACTCGTTGATACAGTTGAGAAAATTGATGTGGTCGTGTACCATGAACCATTTGTATCAGTGGTAATATCAACAATACCTGTTTCAGTTAATTGTGAACCATCAGAGGCTGTGGTTGTTATTGTTGTAGTATATTCTGTTGGTTCAGTACCGGGAGCATCTGGGAGTTTTTTACATTCAATCTGACAAGTGGAAGGTAAAGAACGTTGTGGAACAGGGCCATTGTATTGAAGACTACCAAGTAGAGTTGAAGGTAAACCGGCACCACTATCTGTCACAACTTCAAACAATGATGAATTGTATCCAGTACCAATATTAAAATTTTGTGTGACCAATAAATTTCTCAAGGTCAAGATACCGGTAGATGAATCATAACTATAAGCAGGATAGTAAGGGAGAAGATTACCAAGAAGGGGTAAAGTCACACCAATTTTGTTACCATTACCAAACCCATAAACATTGAAGGTTTGAGAAGTAGAAAGAGCTTGAGCAATAATTGAAGATTCACTATCTTTAAGGTAGATATTTTGAGTAGTTGCCACAGATAAAAGCGAATTGGAGATATAGATGGTGGAGTTCTCATCTGCCGTAAAACACCCGCTTCCTTCAATGGCTGTTGTTTGTCTATAAACCGACTGAAAAAGACAAATATTACCATTGTTTGTAATACTACCAAGAGCGGTACCAAGCAATACGTTACCGGAGTTTCTTTGGTTCTGGTAGAATACCAATAAATTCTCGTTATCCCAAGATGCAGCAGTTAGTGACATAACACTTGGTAATACACCTGAAGCACCCAAATACATTTCACCAGTATTTTTAAATGACAATCCCACTAAGTTGTAAGTTGAACTAGTTAAGGAAGCAACAGAATTGAAAGCAATAATACCGTCATTTTCAATTGATTCAAGAAGTGAAGTTAAAAGAACTTGAAGGGAAAGAAGTGAAGAAGTCAGACTAATGTAAAAACCAGCACCGGATTCAACTTCAAGGCTACCAACAATTGTGGAAATTGCATTGTTAATAATTGACCAATAAGCAGGAGCATAGATAGTTATATCACCAATGCTAATATCAATTGTACCACGATCTATCCTATTCAGGGTAATATCTAGGGCAAAAACTGAATTTACTAATAACCAGGCGGTTATTAAGAATCTTCTGAACGGTAATAACATTATCTGTTATTGAGTTGTCAATGTAGGTATGATTCGATGATAATTCTTTTCTGAAAAAAAAGAGAAGAATCTAAAATTTGAAGATAAAATGTGATACCTATTGTCTTATATTTATACATTCTCAATCTTATTTAAAAACTTTTTTGGAGTTAATTGTTGTGTTCTGTGTTTTTACATATTACGTTAATTAAACAACAACTTAATTAAAAAGAATAGTCAGTTGCAAAATAGATATTAGTGAATAGTTGCCAGAAGTTCCCAAAAGGGGGTTCAAAACTTGCAAATGTTCAAACATTTGAAAAACTGAATTTGGAAATACACCAAAAAGGTATTTGGTAAAGGTGTAGTAAAACAAAGCAGTTTTAGTTCAGGTTAAGATATTTTCATTGTTTCTATTGTCATTAGTAGCTACACAGTTTGTATCTGCAAAAACTAAACAAGAAAGGATATAATGTAGAGTGTTTAAAATACAAGAAATATACCCTATTATACAATCAATCTACAACAAAGAAAATTGCTCAGAATAAGAAAAATGGAACAGGGCGCTAAGAACAAGTAGAAACAGAATTTACAACCCTCCAATTTGGTATAGAATAATGATTTACTAGAACAGGGAATTGTTGGCCGGTATTTTTAGTCTCATTCATTTGTTGGTTTATGTTTCTCTTTCGTCAACAGCTATTGATTGAGACATACTTATAATATCTGTAAAGAAATTGAAGACGATGAGATTTCAAAATCATTCGATAATTTCAACAGAATTAGATTCAAGCATCACTGAGATATTTTTATAATGTGGTTTTATAGTGTATTGAGAATTACTATCTTTAAATATATATTTTAATATTTTTGATCGGTTATAACTCATACTAATAAATAATCACAAATTCACAATCTTTTTCTGAGCCCAAAATTTTTCTTAGTGCTTTTTCTTTTGTTTGCTTTGTAATGTATCGAAGAATAAAGGAAAGTTTGGTTCTGTTTGCTTAAAGCATTTATTTCTACAACACATGAACTAAAAATTAAGATTATCCAAATGGATAGGAATTACATTGAGTTTTTTCTTTTTATTTTTTAAGCTTTTAGTATTTTTAAGCTAAATGTTAACTTTAATTAACTTTAAAACTGAATTTCCTGTAAGCAAAGGTTATTTTAGGATTATGTTAATTGATGACTTCATTTGTCAAAACTTCATGAAGTACCAATCCTGACAATAGCAGCTAATACAAGGAGATGTTGGTGGTACCAAATTCGAGGACCGCGACAGATACAATTTTACACTCACGTAGGTGTTTTGAGAAATATTTTCGAGAACTTTAAATTTTGTGCCGATGTAACAAAAAAGAAGACTATAACTACAAAAATATACAGAACAATTAAGTATTACATTGTTGGCATTTTAGTTCTTGTGCATTCCAAATTCAAACACTGGGCTCAAACCATTACTTAAATTCTTTTTTGTTTCTCAATAGAGCTCTCATTGTTGTATAACATTCGATGGGGGGTAGAGAAGGAAAAAAAAAATTGTACTTTGCTTAAGGGTTTGCTTGGCCCAGAATTTGAATTGTTTATCTATGGGTTTTTATCTCATTGAAATTACACAAGAGAAGATAGTTGTCTTTTGACTTTGTATTCATGGTGTATATTTTCCATAGTTAATGTGAAAGAGAGAAGGATAAAAATTTATTATATTTCTGTAATATACGGAGCAATTATCCGAATACAATAAGTGAAAAAAAAAATTTTTTTATACATGTACCCAAATTAAAACGACAACAAAAATTGGTTAATACATAATTTATTAACCAAGGTCGTGCATTTTGTGAGTGCAGATGTAAGTTGACATTCAAAATATAAGGATTAGCATATAGATACAATGAGAACATGCATGGGCACGTAGTGGTTTTTTGGAATTTCTTGATTACCTTCAATTGACTAATTTCAAAAATGTATACTTCTATTGACATACAGATTACCAATTGAAAAAGAAAAAACAAAGCTTTTGTCGATCCTATTGTCCATAATCATTATGTTGCTTTTTTAAAAAGTATCAACCACAATTTATTATGTGATAAGTAGTAAGATCCAAAGAAAAAAGAGCCACTGTTGAACCCAACGTTGTAAGATTTTTGTTGATGTTACTTTTCTGTTTTGATTCTTGAAGAACTTATGCTTGAATGTATTCTTAATTTTGTAAATCTAGAACTCTCAAAAAAACATACTTGTTTGATATGACCTTCAGCTAACTGCTCGTCGATTAGTTTCAATATCGTAAACGCTCGTTGTATTTGTTTTCTCAATATAACAATGGCAAACCTCGTAGGTGGACTTTTCAGTGAAACATTGCTCTAAGAAATTCCTATTTTTAATTGTGCAAACATTGTTTACAGCCATTCTCTAGTCATTGTATAGGTTTTTCATTAGAGTATAGAAGATGTTTGTGTCCCATAATGATATCTAAATCTCCCCCATGATACTGTTTATTTTAAATCCACACCTTGGTTCAGATTTGTAAGTTTCTTGTCGTTTCGTATTACTATTCTCTGCCTCTTTATTGCTTTTTTTTATTATTAAAAAGAATAGAGAGATACCATTAGGACTCGGATTCAAAAGCTTGTTTTTTGTTTCTGATTGAAAGGTTTGGAAGTACAAAATTTAACATTACCGGGCTAGTACGTACCCTTCCGTGTTTAGTTTCACAAACGACACGAAATACTGCATCCCTTCCACCGATGATGAATACTTTTTTATGCCATTTTGTTTTCAATTATTGCTCATCTGGTGAACAATAGTCGTTCATATAACAATAATACAACAAAATAACAGATGCCCTAATCTCTGTTGGGCTCATTTTAGGCAATTCGAAAGGCGTTTTTTTTTTATATATTTTGAAATTCCATTTGTTAAGAAGCTTAAACTTTGTAGACAAAGAACTCCCTATGTTTTTTTACTATTTCATCAATAATTGTACAATAATAATGAGGATATGTAGTAAATGGTATTTTAGATCAGCAGAATTAAGTTCATGCATGAAGCTTTCATATGCATTAAGTAGGTCGTGGATGATGACGATGACAATAAGAATGACGATTACGATGACGATGACGATGACAGAAATGATGCCAATCAAAGATCTTCTCAATTTACTCTGTGTACTCTTTATTCTTTCATATTTACATTGATTGATCTTGGTTTATACTAATTGTGAATCTCACATTTCAAAAATTACTCATGAATACAGAAGTAGTATCTTTTTTTCTTTTGTATAACGCAATTAGATACGTAAAAGTAATATTCTATTATTAAATTAGGAAACTATCAATAATGATAATTACAATAAGCGTTTGAGATGTTCAATTCTTCAAGTGTTTGCATACTCAATCAATTATACATGCCCTACACATATCTCCCAAGAAATCCTATAGGTTATAATTAATTCTAAATACTATATGTATTGGTTCTTGATCAAACAGAAGCGCCTTAACCAGGTATACTAACCTTTTTTGGTGCAACATCTCTGATGAATAATGTGGTTTGCTTCTTTTCTTCCGGTTCTATAATTTATTATTTATTATTTTTTTTTTTTACGTTTGCACGGGTTTAGTTAAAATACCCCACTTCTTATTTCCTTATCTTACCTACTGCGATTTCGTTACAACAAACACCTCTACAGCTACTCACAATAAGTTTGGACCATTTTTTATTTTTTTAAAACGGTAGTGTACTGGATAAAATGAGAAGATTTTGTAACATTTTTTGTTCGTGTGTAACCCAATTAAAATCTTCTTGAGACAAATCTTGTCACGTGAGATCTAAAACGCGCTAAGCGTGTTTTAGACAAATATAAACATTGAAAAATAGAAATGTAAACAACTAAACTTCTGAATCTATCAATAATAACAACCATACCAACCCATATATATACTGTTTTATATTGTACTTAAATATATTGACTTTTAATTTAAACTATGGAATTGACAAATAATTCCTCTCATGACGTCTCAGGACTTGCTGACGAATCTACTGCTGTTTTCTACGAAGACGTTGAGTCAGTCTCAGGCTACTTTCGTTTTGAAATAGATGAATCTTACGTTGAATCAAGTGTAATTATAGACTCTGGTGAAGCGGAGACTTCTAGTGAACAGGGCATATCTGATGAACCTGCTGATCTTGGAGACACTATAGATGTTGAAGATTCATCCGAGTCCCAAGGTTTTGAACACTCAACATACAAGAAAAGGGAATTATCCCCCGAGGAGAGATTCTTCATATATGGAGCTAATGACCTTGCAAATGCGATACAGACGTATTTGAACAATAAATTTGAAGAGATTATTAAAGTAGTTGAAACTGACGGTGATCTTAAAGGAAAGAAATCAAAGGGTTCCTAATAGATGCAGAGAATGCATTAAGAACGGTGGTGCTATGACCCGTTATTAGCTCTTTATAATGTGTCTAGTGTCCTGTATATTAGATTTTTATATAGTGTAGTTTCTATCCTGTATATTAGAATAAATATTTGTGTTTTCAGATTACGGAACGTCCAACAGCGGAAAAAAGACTTTCGTTGTTGACCGATGTTCGCGCTATTTTTAGAAAAAATAAAAAATGGTCCAAACTTATTGTGAGTAGCTGTATATATTGATAATTTCATCTTTAAAATATTTCTGATGTATGAACAACTAAGTTGAATATACCAAAAAAAATCCATTGTGTTCAAAACAACTGTGAAAATGATCGACAATTTCACTTGATGCCATCACGGAAATAATAAAATAGATGAAAAAAAAAATCAATATCCCTTTTCGATGGTTATGAAAAAATAATAGATCGACAATTACACATCTTCAAGGATCACGTAATATGATTTATTCGAGGAAAGGTTTATTAACCATCTAAAAAATTTAGTACCCCTAAATGAGAATTTTTTTATTTAGTTTTATTTCATTTTATTTTTGTGGTACTTAACAATATAAAACTTCAATGTTGCAGTCGGGAATCCTTCTCCACTATGTATCATTGGAGTAAACTATTTTATCTATTTTCTCGATTCTAAACCCCGAAGCAAGATATACAATGTGTTCTTGGTATGGTTGAAAGAGTCAATACAATTATGAATTTCATGCAAGAAAAGGAAAACAATATCCACAACAAACAGAAGCAATGATCTTCATTCAATTGGTCGGCATTAATACTTTCCTTTAAGATATACAGTACCACACTATAATTTAATTAAAACAATGAGCATGAAAATAATATTCTTTCCTAAAAGGGTTCCAAACCCTCATTTATTGTTTGCTGCAAGAATGAAACAGAATCACAAAACAAAACTTTTTAGTCTAAAATTGAGATACATAACAAACTATTGTTTAATTGAATATACTGTAAAGTATATTAGTTGGATAGGAAACCGTGGTTGACTCTGCGTAATAATTACATGAATATGGAAAACTGAATGACTTTGACTTCGATTGTTTAAACACTATAACCACTATTCCTGGCTATTCCTGAAAATAATGTGTATTGAAAATTCTTGTTCAAAAAGCTCTAAAATAAAAATGAACGTTTTCTAGATTCTGAACTTACTTTCCGGCCCCGAATGAAAAAAAAAAAAAAAAGAATACAAAATAAACTCTAAAGGGATTGTTTTGAAGCCCATGCGAATGTAACCAAAAACACCATATTAAGTTTTAAGATTACGGTAAGGTTATGATTCATTTCTAGGTGAATACCCCGCCCCCCCCCCCAGTTTATTGAGGTGAAGTCTCCCCACTCCCATGGGTAATGAAATTCATGTTATGGAAAAAAAAATTGAAACCGTAAATGTCCGTCCTTTCAAGTCAATGCCAATATCATTCTAACCGCGGGTAATGTATGAAATAGATGGTAAATTCGTATATCCCCAGAGGTTACATTTATTTCCTAGAGGCCAAAGAAAAAAAAATAGTTGGCCGAAATGAAATGATAATAGCAAGACAAAGAATGAAAAAAAAAAAAAAAAAAATGCAGGCTCTAAAGCAAACTTTGATATTTAAGTCTTGGAAATTTTGGTCGTGCATCACTATTAAGTAATATAGCTATTGAGCAAACTATAAAGTTTTTACATTGTTAGCTTATTGTTTTCCTCTTATACTTTGTGTAAATAATCAATATCTGGTTTTTGTTTTTTGTATTTTGTTTTTTGTTTTTTATATCTCCACTAAGATCAGTTACAAAGATTAACAATTTGTTTATTACAAAGAGTCAAATATTGTTGTGATGTCAACCAGTAAAAAATCATTATTTGTAACTACATCTAGATGATAAATCATCACAACATCCTACAACTAATCTTACTTTTCAGCCAATGAAAAATAAACATCCCTTTTCTTAAGCTTTTTATGTCTACATAAAATAATCACTTTTTATTCTTAGTTTCTATTTGTTTGTACATATGCATTTGGATAAAACTTTCTTAATTTCAATCTTTACCCATGAAACAATAGCGAATATTTCCTAGTTTGGGATTATACTCTAAGAGGGAAAAAAAAAAAGAATCATTACATTTGGTGTTTAACACGACCTGGCTGCTTTCATGTGAAAAAAAAAGTTAAAAATCAATTGCACAACTTATTTCTCAACCAAAAGAAAGATAACTGTATCTACATTTGAAGGAAATTGTTTCAAAGTATATGGAATTTAAATTCTGTTAAGCTGGATTATTCGAAGACTCATTTTTGTTTGGATTTTGAAATTATTTATAAAAATTTTAATATTTTCATGTAAATAATTTACAAAATATTGATTAAAATATATCCAGAATCTTACTATTCTTCTAAAAATTAATGCTTTAGACTAAGGATAAAAAAAAGAAAATTTCAATTTATAACCTATCTGGTGTGTTTATTGGGAGTTACTAAATCATTAGAACTAATCAAAATCAAGTTTCAAGCTTTATTAGATTCATTAAGTTTTAAAATTTTTTTTGGAAATTGGCCTTTTTGCACGTACATTTTTATGGAAATTCTATATTTAGACAAAGTCACCCTTTTAATTTTTTCAAAATTTTGTAAAATGCGGCCAAATAGCCTAATTGAATTTAAATTGTGCTGAAGTTTTTTTTTTCTAAGTATTTTTTTTTCGCGGGACACACCGTGTTCGAACCTATTGTATGTTATTTACAAAGTACTTAGAATTCACTTAAACATCATATTGTATCTGATGGTAGTGAATTATCCTACTCAAATTCAAAACCAAAATAAAGGATATTGACTCTGAAGTTTTTAGTATCATATATATTCATTACAAAACATAAATCATAATAGTATACATTAACTATATAAACTGTTAATTGCGTAAAAATGACTACCATAATAATATAAATAAAATATAAGATCTGAGGTAGTAGTAGTGGTAGTAGTAGTAGAAGTAATTTAAATAGTGGTACTAGTAGGGGGTGAATTTAATCGCAACTAAAGGATGGATTTGCAACATCTGTAGTTATAAAGGTACAATCAATATCAGTTTCACAATAATAAACATCAATTATATAAGTTGAACCATAATATTCTTGAAAATCATAACCTTGTCCACAATGATCAGGACATGTAATTGTTGAATTATAAGATATACAATCTGATGGATAATGAATTGATAAATTTGGAGGTGGACTTATTTCAGGATCCCCAATTTTTGAAGGACATGGATTATATGTAATTGTTATTGTTTTAATTTCATTTGAAAATGTTTTAGTACATGGTGGATTACATGATTTAATAATATTACCTGGATATGAAAATTTTTCAGTTTCAGTTTCTCTTTGACAACCTTCCGGGATAGTTATATCACATGGACAAAAGGTAAATAAAGTACTTACATCATCAGGGCTAGAATATGTTGTGACCCAACTAGTAGAACATTTATTAAATCCAGGAATTGTAGGTGTTGGTGTTGTTATAGGTGTAGGAATTGTTACATTAATACAACTAAATGATGGACTAGGTCCCCAATAATCAACAAACAGACAACTTAATTTAGGATCACAAGAATAAGATTCAATTAAATATTTAGTCTCATCATCATAATCTTCATATAAACTTGTTACAATACAATGATCAGGACATGTCATGTTTCCATTATACATGGCACAACTTCCATCATAAATTGTTGAAGTTGGACCAATAGTAATTGATGGATCGTTGGTTTTTGGACATGAAGTATAAGAAATTGTTGTTGTTGTATTACCTGATGTTATTGTTTTAATACATGGTGTTTCACATGTCACGGCTACTTCACCAGAAAAATATGGCCAATCGGTAGTATAACAACCTGATGGTAACTTCACACCAGGAGGGCACATGGTATATTCTGTAAAATCATCAGGATCAACATGTGATGCATAATATCTACCAGTAGAACATGCAGTAGGCAATGCAGTACGCATTGTTGTCGGTGTTGTTGTTGTTGTTGTTGGTGGTGGTGGTTTACAACTTGTTGAAGTTTTAACAGTACCATATTCCATATTTTTAATTTCATAACATCCATTGTTATCTAATGTTGTTGTTAATGGGGAACAATCATAACCAGTATAATCTAAAGTTGATGTAAATGAACATTTACCAGTATCACAAGAAGTTGATTTAATTCCAATTAAAAAATATCCTCTACCTTCATAATAATATGACAGACTTGAAGTATAACAATAATCAGAAGGTGGACAATAAATTTGAGAATTAATTGAAGTACATCCAATAGTTGATGAAAATGGAACTGGACAATGTTTTAAAATATCTCCAGTAGTAACACTTTCAATACTTCCATAAACTCTTGTACAACTATCATGACATGTTAAATAAGGTAATGACATAACCGTAGTTGATCGTAATTCACAACCTGGTGGAACATTTATTCCTCGAGGACACAAAGAAACATTATGAATAATACCACCTTCATTTATAGTTGTAGGAACACATCCAGAAATGGTATCTGTATTTGTAGGACATTCAGTTCTATATTTAACCATATCATAATCTTGATTAATAATTTCTAAACATCCATTATCTAAAGTTTTAGTTTTTTCACAATTAAAATAAGGAGTTTGATTAAGATCATCAGTAATAAATTTACAATTTGAAGTATCACAATGAGTTTTCATAATCAATGAAGTTTCATCAATCCAATCCATATAAACAAAACAAATCCCACCACAATAAGTTTTGTTTTGATATATTGTACAATGATTAGAATCATTATAATTTGGTGATTCATAATCTGATGGTCGACATTGAGCATATGAAACCACGGTTGTATAAGTTCTTGTTAAAGTTTTAATACAAGGTTCAACAGGTGGGAAAACTATTGATGGTTCTTCAGTTATATAGGAATTATCATAGTCATAACTTATTGGAGCAGCGGGTAAAACGGAAGGAGTATACCCTTGTGTTGTAGATGTTGTTGTTGATTCAACAGCAGTAACAACAGAAAGTATTGATAGTAATAAAGTATTTTTAGTAAATATAAGTAATTTCATTGTTTGGTAATAATAAAGGTTTAAAAAAGAATAAAAACCATAAAACATGGTTAGCTTGAAATGATGATCAATGATTCATGGGTTAATTTATAGTTGAATTTATTGCAAAATTTTGGGATTCTCATTCAATTTCTATTCAAGGTTCATACACGACTTTGTACATAAAAAATGACAAAATGGGTATTGAGAATGTTAAGAAAAATCAGGAAAAGTGTACATACAAAGTACCTTAAAATAGAACATCAACAAGGAAATATTGATATTGAATGATGATGATGATGATGATGATGATGATGATGATGATGATGATGATGATGATGATGATGATGATGATGATGATGATGATGATGATGATGATGATGATGATGATGATTATTGAAGTAAGAGTATAGAATTATAAATAAATGCGGAAATTATTTACCACAGAGAGTATACTGTACATGTAATTATTATTAATTATCAGGTTATTGTTATCATCAACAGCAACCATTAGATTTAGATTTATCAGATTACTGTCACTCTAATTATCAACTGAATGATATGAATTATACTTGATGAAGAAGGTTTCAAACTCCGCTATTCTATTTATAATTAACAACAAGAAGAAAATACGCCATTCATTATTCTATTTACATTGAATATTATTATAACATGATTTTTTTTTTTTACTAACTTAGGTAGAGAGTAAAGTACGTTTGCAACATGATGAGATTAATACTGCACAATTATGAGGGGTTACGATACAATAATAAGGCAGTATACATTTTACCTATACGCAGTTAAAAATTAATGACTCTAAAGAAACAAAAAACCAAGGAAAACAATAAATAATCACGTGAGAATGCTATTTTTGTAAGTACAGTAAACAACCCAAGCTTTTAAACAGTTTACGAGATTTTTATGCAAAGAAGCACAGTTGACAATTATATAAGCAACATGTCTACACAATAATCATGCTTTTACAAAATTAACAACAAGCAGTGCCTGAATAGATACAAAAATAGAACAAGCGAAAGCAATAAAGAGAATGACTATACTTTGCATGTACAATATACTGTATGAAAAGTAAAATGGAAAGAGGTAGAACCCAAATAAAGGAAAGAAATAAAGTTTCACGTGACTTAACGGATGAAAGGGGAAATAAACGGGATGAGCAAACCAAATAAAAATAAAAAAATAAGGAAAATCTGACTCTGATTATGAGTAACAGATTGAAAAAAAAAAGATAAAGAAGATAAAGAAGATAAGGGGGGAAGGAGAGTGGATAAAGGGATGAGATAAGATGCAAAATTAAATTGTAACCTCCTTAATGCGTTCTCTGTCTTTCTCCTATTCTCCTATTCTCCTTCCAACTATCCCGTGTTGTTGTTGTTGTTGTTGTTGTTGCTCGTTTAAGTTACAACTACTTGAATTAACATGAAACATTTAATTGTAAGAATTTTATTTTTACCCCTCCCTCTTCCCCCAATTGAAAAATTTTGTTGAGTTGAGTTGAAAAAACAAAAAAAAAAAAAAACGCCACGTGAGCGCAGTTAGGAGAAATGAGATGGAATGAAATTAATCCGATTGAAGGAAAGAACAACAATAATGAAAATTTAAAGATTACTAATTAATCCGTAAGATATCAATGTAATGTAAAATCATTTAAACCACATTTTGTATATAATTAATGGAAATGTTTCTAAATATAAAGATTATTATTCAATTACATAAGATAAGTCGGCTGGTTAATGTATATAGTCATTAATTGATTAAGTTAAACTAGATTCTACACGTGACTAATATTTGTAAAAGAAAAGAAATGAAAGGGAAGGAAGGGTAAAACAAAAAAAAAAAGAGAAGGGAGGGGTATTGATTGATTGATGTTTTGTCGTTTAGCAAAAGCAAAAAATAGAAATGAGGGGATTTTAATAATGAGTCAAAAATTCTTTTTAATTACCCGCCTTGTTCTTTGTGTATGTGAGAGTGTGAGTGTCTCTCTCTCTCTCTCTTGTTTGTACAGTACCAGTCAAATTGGGCTGTGATAAAAAAAGAAAAAAAAAAAAAAAAAAAAAAAGAAAACTTGTACTCAAGGGAGGGGAAAATGTCGTACCACCCAACAACAACAACAGACATTACACATTATCTAGCAGCAAAAAAAAAAAAAATAAAGAGAACATCAAAGGAGGAGTAAAAAAGTAAAAAGTAAAGAGTAAGAGAAATAGAGGAGACATTTTTCTCGTTCTTATCTTTTTTTTCTTTTTTCTTTTTTTTTCGTATACGACATGCCGCACGTTGGATGCTAAATTTTCTGTATTAACTATTGCAACTTTATCTTTAAGAGAAACAAAGGAGGGGAACAGATTTTTCTCTTTTATTTCATATAATATAAATATCACATCAAATCTTCTTATTTTTGATTAGGAAAAAATTTATTTTATTTTTTTATCCTTATCTTTATCATTAATCAATCAATCAATCAATCAATCAATTAATCAATCAATTAATCAATAAGAATGTTTAGATCAATTATTAATTCAATTAAGCCATTCACTACTACTACTGCTACCATTGCATCACGTACTATTAAACCAATTACTATTTATCATAATGTTAATTCAATTTATTCTCATAATTTATTGACTAAATTGACTAATTTTAATACTATTTTGGATTTAAATATAATCACAAATCAACAATTGTCTAAATCTGATTATAATTTTATTATTGATGAATGTTTATCAATTCATCCTGATAATAAATCAATTATGTTGGAAATTTTTCATCCAAATAAACAATTTTTAGGTAAATCAAATTTACTTAAAGATTTTTCATTACATGATTTAATTTATGATTATAATAATTTATCTAAAGATAAAAATCAATTACCTTTAATTATTGATTTTAATAATAAATTGATTGCTAATGATGATGCTACAATTGATAGAATTTTGGTTAATTATTTAACTTGTGGTATTCAAAATACAACAAATACTAAACCTCCATCATCTTCATCTTCATCTTCTGCTGCTAAAACCAAATATAATGATTTGGTTCATCCTCATGTTGCTGAATTTGCTGATTTATTTTAATTCTTTTTATTTGCTTTTAATTTTACTTTAACAATGGGTTTCTTCTGGTGTTTATCTTTATAATTTTTTTTTTTTTTTTTTTTTTTTGGGGTTAGCTTTTTTTTTTAACAGTTTATAGATTAATAATAACAATAATAATAACAATATATATATTCCATCATTTATACTCCCATTCTTTTAATTACATATTCTTGAGCTAATATTCCAATACTTAAATTTAACCCTTGTTTAATCCAATCCTTAACCCATTCTTTAGGATCAATTGATTCTTCTTCTTCTTCTTCTTCTTCTTGTTCTCCAAGAGATTTCAATTTTTCACCATCTAACCATTGTGCCCATCTTAATGGCATTGGTTGACTTTTAGTAATTATTGTAATATCATTATCAATATCTTTCAATATAATTATAAATGAAAATGATTCTTCATTATTACTTTCAATTATAATTGTACCTTCATCATCCTTATCTTTATTTTTACCTTGTTCTTGTCCTTCAATTTTAGTACATACTGGTTGAATTGAAATAAAAATATTTGATTGACTAATATCTTTATTCTTTTCTTTAATTTCTTCTTCTTCTTCTTCTTCTTTTGAATTTGAATTTGCTTTTTTATCTTCTTCATGTTTATTGATTAAATTTTTATAATCTTTAATTCCATTTTCTAAATTAGCTAAACATAATTTTTCACCATCAATTAATTTCCCATAAAACATATTCAATTCAACTTTATCATCTCCTTCTCCATTACTACTACCATGATGACTAGATAATTCATTAACACTAGTTCTAATACTACCTTCAACTTGTCTCATAACTAATTCAAAATTATTATAAATTAAATATTTCAAATATTTTAAATTAAATAAATCACAAATTATTAAAATATTTAAAACTTCATCATTTTCTTCAATTAATCCTTCTTTAATTTGATTAGAAATATTTAAAAATAAATTATTTAATCGATTAGTAATTTCTTCAGAATTAATATTTTTACTCTTGGTATTTAATTGATTTGTAGTTTCATTAGCTAATTTATAAGTTTGTTCAGAAATTTTTTCTGCATTGGTAGTAATATTCTTCCATAATGAATTCACTTTATTAGATCCTTCCAGATTCCACCATGATGTAATTGAACTAATTGGATTTGGTAATTCTTCTTCTTCGTCTTCTTCTTCTCCATCATCTTGTACTTTTTCTTGTTCATCATTACCTTTCTCTTGTTGTTCAATTATATCTTCATTGGTAGTATCAGATTTATCAGTAGTTGTTGCAGTAGTTGCATCTTCTTCATTTGAACTATTATCAACTTTTTTATTTGAATTAGTGACAGTAACTTTTGGTGATAATACTTTATTTTGCTTCTTTTTCTTTTCATGTTCTTCCAATTCATCCAAAAATTCAAATAAATCTTCTTTATTACCACCACCACCACCACTTGTTGTTTTATTGTTGGTTTGTTTTGGAGTAGATGGTTTAGAATCAGGTAATGAATTAATAAAATCTAAAACATCAGAATCTTTACTATTAGTTTCTTTAGGACTCATATTTGTTATATTTATATTTGCTTTATTTTGGATTTTTTGTTGATAATTGAAGTGTCCTTTATTTTTTTTTTTTCCTTCTCCCTCTCCCTTTCCTTCTCACTCTCCCTTTCATTTATTCATTTTGGTGATCTTAATATTAGTAGTGTACATGTGTACAAATTCTGGGTTTCTTTACAAAATCACTTTAAAGAAATCACAAATAAAGAAAAAAAAAAAAAAAAAAAACTTTCAAAACCCGTACGAATCAATCATCATCTGTATAATCCTAATCATAATCAAGATAATTATATCCTAACCACTTCCTTCCTCCAAACCATGCATCCACAATTAGATAAGAATAGATTTAATACATGTGAGAAACTAATGGATGCATTAGAAGAATGTCATAGACAAGAATTTCTTAAACAATGTTTAGGAGTTTGTAATTTTGAAAAAGAACAATTAATTCAATGTTTACATTATCAAAGAGTTGAAGATTCAAAAATTAGAATTTTAGAAAATAGAGTAAAACAAAAAGCATGGGAAAAACATCGTAAACAAATTGAAGAAGAAACTTATGGTAAAAATGGGTATCTTAAAAAAGTTTTAGAAGTTGAAGCTAAAAAATAATCTCCCATATATTGGACCCCTTTGAATTTTTTTTTTTTTGGATGAAAGTTTATTGGATAGATTGATATAATTATCCACATGAGAAGTTTTATTAAATTTATTGTTAAACTAAAAAGAAAATAGAAAGCTTCAACCTTTCATGGGGGTTTAATTTATTGATTACTAAAGAGAATGATAGTTATACTCTAGTAAATCATCATTGTAAATAGACAACGAATGTATGAATTTGGATTAATTTAATTTAATTTTATTTTAAATTGATGTAGTAAAGTAACCATGTAAATTGGAAAAGCATTTTCATCATAATTCATCAAAATTTCCCCAGGGAAGCAAGTATCAAATATCTACATTTATATTTATTGTTTTATAAACTCATTTTGTACATTAAAAATACACATCAATTGGATTAATCTTGTCTAGTTTTTAATACTTTTTTAATCACTTTATCTTTAGTAATAATATAAACCACAGCACCCCAACCACTTAATGCATCTCTATCAACAGCATTTAATAAAGCTTGACTAATTGTTTCAAATAATTCTTCAGGTTCTAAATTTGGTTCATATAAACTTTCACACATACCATATAATTGATCACTTGCAGTACCACTAACAATAAAATCATGACTAAAATCAATACAACCAATTGAATCAAATCCACAAATAAATGGTTTATTAGTCTTACTATCTAATCCAGCAACAATTGGACTAACAAACCATGGTCCAAATCTTCGTTCATATAATGATGAACTAATTAAATTTGCCAATGTTGAAGGTTCAATAGAACGATCTTCACGTAATTTATATAAATTTGTTTTAAATCGAAATAATTCTTTTAATGTTAATACATCACTTGCTAATCCAGTTAATCCTAAATATGTCTTTGGAGAAATTTCAAAAATTTTTTCAAAATTATTTGAAACTCCAAGTGATTGTTGACCTAATCGTAAATCACTGGCTATTGCTATACATTCTTTACCAATCATGGCAACTGCTGCTCCCCCGTTAATTGAAAATGGATCCGACATTGATAATAAAATATTTATATATGTATATGTTTTTCTTCTTTAATGATAATTGACCTGGGGTTAAAAGGGTTTCATGATAAGTGGCAACTACCACCAATTTTTTTCTCTCTTTCATTTTGTTTGTTTGCCTCTCGGTCTCTTCAAAAAAAAAAAAAAACTTTCAACAGAGTCGTGCACTCTACGAAACCACCTTTTTTTTTTTTTTTGTATCAACAAACCAACTTAAATAATAATAAAGAAATATATTACTAATTACATATACAAAGAACTAACTTGAACAAAATCTCTATTTAATAATTCAGTACATTTATCAAATTTATCAACTAATTCTTGATTTCCAATAATTTTAGCAGCATCAACCAATTGTTTTAATAATTCAATTTCTCTTCTTAATGCTCTAATTATACTACCTTCATAAATATCCGTCATTTTACAAATTGAACTAAATGATGCATTATTAGACCATGCAAATACAACATCAACAAGGGCTAAATTAAATGATTCAACATAATCTTTTTCAACAATTTCTAAATTACAATTTTTAGAAATTTTAGCAATTTTATTAGCAGTTTCATGAATAAATTTAGCAGGTTCAGCTAATTCAGGTTTTAATTTTGGTAATTCTTTTGCTCTTTCTTGAAATATAAAACATGATAATAATCCACATATTTGTTGTGGTGTTAATTCATTAAAAAACCCAGAAAATAATAATTCAGTAATCATTAATTCATCACCAGTTGAAATTTCTGCTGCTACTCTACCTTTTAATTCAACAATATCATTTGTACCAGTTAATTCTAATTTTTTAAGTACTCTTTTCATATTTCCTAATTGTTCTAATTGAACAACTGCTTCAGCTTGAAAAATTTGTTCTTTAAGTTGTTTAATTTGATTTTCTAAATTAATTTTAAATGAATATTGATCATATAATTCTTTTAATCTTGCACTATTATGTAATGGATTAGCAGATAATTTTGATTCTAAAATATCAATTTTATTTAATAAATTTTTAAATTCTTCATCATTAATTTTCATACTTCCAATTGGATCAATTAATGGAATTCCATCAGGTAATTTTTTAGGTAAATCTTGTAATGTTTTAACTAAAGTACGTTTTGCCGTTGAACTTCTATAATCATCAGGAACTCTTAATCTAACCGTACTTATTTTTTCAATTGAATCTAATGTAATACTAATAAATTCTGCTCTAGTTTGTTCTCCCTTTTGTGCTGGTCTAATACCTTCAGGTAATAATGGATTAAATTTTTTAATTAAATTTATTGGTGAATCAATAAACATAGTAGTAACAAAAACTTCAACAACATAAGCTTCATGAGGTGTGAATTCTTCTTGTTGACTTTTACGATTTCTTTTAACAAATGTTGTAACCATACCCCATCCATAATCTTGTTTACCAATTTTAATTTTAACAACTCTACCATCTTGTAAAAATGGTAAACTATTTCCTGGATGAGTAATAACTTTATGAACATCTGAATTATATTTATTTAATTGTTGTTGCAATTCATAATATTCTTTAATTATTGCTTCATCATTAATATGAATCCCTTCCAATTCTTTTTTAAAATTTATCATTTTTTGTTCCATAACTGGTACACTAGCAGCTTTTTGAAATTGATAAAATGAATTTTCCAACATAAATTCTGGAGAAATTCCTTCAACTCTCATTAAATTAACAATCATATTATAACCTAAATGGAATGCAGAATCTAATCGATCTGCTTGACCTTTAACCATTCCTTTAGCAACTTGTGGTTCCATTTTTTCATCAATCATCATAATAACAATACCACGATCATCTAATCCTCTTCTACCTGCTCTACCTGACATTTGAATATATTCACCTCCAGATACCCATCTAAATCCAACACCATCCCATTTACGAACTGATGTGAAAACAACGGTTTTTGCCGGCATATTTAAACCAATAGAAAATGTTTCTGTTGCAAATAAAACTTTTAAAAATCCTTCTTGAAATAAAATTTCAATAATTTCTTTTAAAATTGGTAATAATCCAGAATGATGAATACCAATACCTCTTTTTAATAATGGTAAAATATTTTTAATTTGTGGTAATTCACGATCATTTTCAGGTAATAATTCAATTGCATTATTAAAAATTTGTACCAAAGCTTCTCTTTCTTCATCAGTATTAAAATCTAATTTTGACATTTTTAAAGCTAATGATTCACATTCACGTTTAGAAAATGAAAAAACAATAACTGGATTATATTTTTTCATATAAATCATTTTAACAATTTTATAAATATCACTTTTACCATCTTTATTACCACCTTTAAATGTTTTACCCTTTTTACCATTTCTTGATTTATCTCCAGAAGCTGGATCATCCCCAGTATTATCTCCAATTGTTGCCATGGCTTTTTGAAAATTTTCTTCTCTAAATGTTCCCTTTTCATCAACAACCAAATGAATTCCATCACCACCAGCAGGAAATAAATAATGTTGTAAAGGAGTTGGTCTAAAATCAGTATAAACAACATGACATGGTTGATTATGAATTTTAACTATCCATTCAGCAAATTCCATAGCATTTGGAATAGTAGCTGATAAAAATACATAATGAACCTTATCAGGTAATAAAATAATTGTTTCTTCCCAAACAACCCCTCTTGATTTATCTCTCATATAATGAACTTCATCAAATACAACCCAAGCAACTTCTCTCATAACTTCAGATCCTCTATATAACATCGATCTTAAAATTTCCGTAGTCATAACTAAACATCCCGCATCAGGATTAATAGTAACATCACCAGTCATTAATCCAACATCTCCAAAAATAGCTTGTAATTCACGATATTTTTGATTACTTAAAGCTTTAATAGGAGAAGTATAAATAACTCTTTGTTTATCTCTTAAAGATTGAGCAATTGCATATTCAGCGACAACAGTTTTACCAGCTGATGTATGAGCAGAAACTAAAACACTTTCATTTCTATCAATACATGAAATTGCCGTATCTTGAAAAGGATCCAATGTAAAAGGATATGTTCTAGCATCTGATTTTCTTTTATGTTCACCAATTGGAATATAAGGATATGATGGTGGAATAGCAACTTGATGTCTAACTTGATGTTTAAGTTTTAATTTATTATCAGCATCACTTGTGGTTGGAGCAGATAATAATCCTTCACTTGCTTTAACTTCTCTAGATGTTTCAATTTCAACTGAATCAAAAACAACCGGTTTAATATCTTCATGTTTCTTGGTTTTCTTTGTATTGCTTTTAGTATTGACAGATGCTGATACTGATGCTTGTTGTTGTTGTTGTTGTTCTTGATCAGTTTCAAGTGTTCTCTTCTTGGATTTTGATGTTTCAGAAGGTTGATCTTCTTTAATTTCTTCTATTTTTGGTGGAGCCGTTTGTGGGGCTTCATCAAAAACATCAAACAAATCATCCATGGTTGAAATCTCAATGGTTAAGTTGTTCTATAACTTGTTGATAATGGATGAGTTTATTTTTTTTTTTTTTTTTCGGTTTTTTTTTTTTTTTTTTTTTTTCGCTCTATACTACAAAATCCTTCCCCATCGCATCAGATTCGCGCACGAGATATCGAGAACGTGACATGTACAGTATTCTGTATATATTTGGGTATTAAATAATTCTAATTCTTATATGACTTCTACTTGAGTATTAATATTGGAACAATCAGTTGGTTCATCTTTTTGTTGTAATGTTTTCAATGTCGTCCATTTTTCTTTATCGTATTCACCAAAGACCTGACTTGGTAAACTACTTATTCTTGACCCTGCACCACCAGTTTCTTTATCTTTTCCACTTTCATTAGTTAAATTACTATCATCATTATCAATATCAATATCATCAAGAACAATTTGAGGATGAGTACTATCAATATCAAAATTCGTGGTTTGAATATCCCATAAATCAATTGGTTCTAGTCTCAGTGGGTTGGTTGCATGAAAAATAAATCTATCTGAATTAATTGAACTTGATGGATAATGGGTGGTAGTAATAGTATTAATGTTGAAATTAGGAACACTGGTACTATATTTATGTAATTTTAACATGGTTGACGAGTTTGAAATTAAAGGTTTTTTAATTGGTGATGATCTTGTTGATGAACTAAATGAAGATTTCATTGATATTGAATAATTATTATTTGAAACTACCGAACTTGAATGGTGATGATAATGATTTGTATCACCAATTCCTGATATTCCCAGTGAAGTATTATAATATGATGATCTTGATTTAAATATTCTTCTTGGACTCTCTTGGAAAAATTTCTTTATTGGTGATGTTTTTGCTGATTGTGATTTAATAAAACTTCTTCGTCTTGATGGTGGAGTAGTTGGTTGTATTAAAGAAGATGCAATTGGAGTAACCGGGAGTCCATTATCTCCTTCTTTTGGTGATGCTGGAGTTGATTTAGAATTATCACTAATTTTCCTGAATGTATACAATGATGGAGCATCACCATTTTGAGAATCATAAATTGATGGAGCACTTAAACTTCTATGCAGTAAACTTGGTCTTTTATTCACAATAACCTCACTTACATTATCAATGTTTTCTACTGTAGTTTCTTTATATGGTAATAATTCATCATTCATTGTTTGATATTGTTCAGATTGATAAAGATTTTTATCATTAATCATATTGGAAGATCCTGGTAATATATTATACCCTGATACTTTTCTTAATTTACTTAAATCATTTATATCAAATTGATCAATTTCATGAGTTGATTTAGGAATTTCTTCTAATCCATTTAATGTATTGCCATAATCTTCTTCAATTATGTCTCCAGTAAATATTGGTTTTTTACATTCTTCAAAATTATATGATTGTTGTTGTTTTAATACTCCAGGTAATAAACTTTCATTTATATTAGCCAAGACAATTTTTTCATCATGGATAGATTTCCATCTTTGTTTTTTGATTTGATATTTATTAATACAATTATTATTAGTACAAGTATTATTTGATTGTTCATTAATGTCATTAGTTTGATGAGGGTTATGTTGCTGTTGATGTTGACTAGTTACTTCTTCATCAATATTCATGATTGAAATATTTCTTGATTTATCTAATTCTGAATTGGTTGAATTAGAATGAAGTAATTGTTGTTGTTTCTGTTGTTGTTGTTGTTGATTCTGTTGAAATTGATTTAAATTACTATTTATTGATAACGAAGGAGGAATGATATGACCATGATCCTGATTATTTATCCAATTATTTTCAATTGAATATTCTCCCTTTGTTTTAACAATTTTTCCATCATTACATAAAGTTGCATCGGATGCTTTTTTGGATAAATCAATTACTTGACTTTCATGATCAAATTCTTCAATCATACTTAATTGTGGAATACAAGATAAGATAAAACATGAAGTTATAAATACAATATTAATAATGAATAAAACAGTACCAACAATATGTAATTCTTTGTTTTTATAATTATTTCTTGAATGTAATAAAATGTATAATATACCAGATATTATATTGAATAGACTAATCAACCCTAATCCTATTAAACTTATCCAATGATTGCATTTCTGTAACACTATTATGAATTGGTATCCTGATAATATAAACGAACTAATGGAGATTAAATAATTATAAACATTATTGAAATGATTAGATAGAAGTAGTAGGACTCCCAAGGTTATACCTAGTAAAATTGATATAAATGTTGAAAATAATTGTAGATATCTAATTCGAATTATCATTGAATGAATACTGCTAGTAATGAATTAATAAAACGGTATATATGTATATATACGCAAATAACTGTAGGATATTAATTAATTAGAATGATTTTAGTACATGAACCCAAAAAAAGTGAAAAAAACCAAACGCCTGAGATCCTTATAGTTAAACCAAAATAGATAAAAAAAAAAATCAATTCAAATGTCACTTAATAAATAATCCTGAGAATACTCTTGCCAAATGTTGCTGTTGTTGTTGTTATTAAATGTTGATAAAAATTTTTTTTTATTAAATTCAAAATCCCAATGTGAAATTTTATCATCTCGTTGAAGTTTTTCTCATTATTTATTTGTTTATTTACAAAATTGAAGGTGTTGTTATTGATTATTCTCAATTAGGAAAATGGCGTAGGATTATTTTTTTTTTGATTGCTTGAGAAAGCTGCAAAATTAAGAAAATAATAATTACTCGCAATCATCACTAGACAACAGGCACATGATCATACAGCACGTGATATGAACTATTTTTGGGAATGAAATTTTTACAGAATTGTAAATGACGATTTAACTATAAAACAAGTGATATATACATATTATCAAGCTGGGAGACAATTCAGCTAACGGTCTTAAAGTGTACTTATTGAACAATTTAGTGACAAATTGAAGTTTCTTTTTAACAACAAAGTTGAAGAAGAAAAAGGAGTGTTCAAACAATATGTGCAAAGGTGTTTGGATTGTTTCCTATTCATATACACATTTAAACAGCGGCACGGATTGATCAAGTACTTGCTCATTGATATGAATATTCCAATGCTTATCACGTATCAGTCGTTAGAGTTTCCATATAAGTCCATCCAACACCAAGTAATTCTTCGCTTCACTACATTAAACAAAGTAATTTACGCTTGCAAATCAAATATCAAATCCTTTTATTTGTTTTTAGTACGTTGTATACAATAAACTACAAAGTACATCTCTTTTTTTTTTTGTTTTTAAAGAAGTTTATCAACTTTACGAAATGACGGGGTTAGATCAACTGAGTGTTTTTTATTTTTTTTTTTTTAATTGCACCAGGATTTTCTCCTCTAATATTTATAGTCACCTTTGATCCATCTATTGACCATATCTAAGGAGTTTTCTGGTTGATCATATGGAACCATATGTCCACCACCAAAGACTCTCAAAAAGGTGAAATGTTTATAATTCTTAACTTCACCAGCTTCTTTACCGTCGACTTTCCAGGATCTAACTGGAGCTTTACTAAATCCTTGAGATCCACTCCATTCTAATCTATTAGTCCAAGCTTGGTTACCTAACCAATTACAAATGAAATCTTTATCACCAGCATAAATCAAAACTGGTATATCTTTTTCCAACAAATCAATAACATTCTTTTGATATGGTTTCATCCAATCACCAGCAAACATAAAGTTTCTGTTGATGTCAAAATTACATGATTGATATTCATCAACTTCAGCACCCAAGGCTTTCTTAACTTCAGGCAAGTTCAAATAATTATCAATATATTCCAAGTCTTTGTAACATAAATTAGAACCTTCGCACATAGTTCTAATATCATAAACATTTCTACCAGTTCTTTGGTATGGTCCCATTTGTCCATTGTTACAATAAATAGTAGCTGGAACACAAGACCAGACAGATCCACTTTCATAACATGAGTTAATCAATGAAAGACATCTTGGCAATCCATCCAACATGTTTTGACATTCATCTGGTTCTAAAACACTTGGTTCACCACCTTCACCACAAGCCATTGGTTCATAGTATTCATATTGAACTAAAGGATCAGTTAAACCATTACCAATTAAAACAGAAGTCAAGTTAAAGTTTCTGTCATCATGAGTTAAAATTTCACTAGAAAATGCTGGAATATAATGTCCAGCATAAGATTCACCAGCAATGTGGAAATCCAATTTGGCATATTCTGGGAAATTCTTGAAAAACAATTGCAAGAATGCATAAACATCTTTACCGGCAGCAACGGTGTTAGAAACTGATTGGGAAGAATAAGAATAACCAACATTAATCGGTTGGTCCAAGAAAATAACTGAAGCATTAGCATTCCATGAATATGGATTATAAACTGGTTTCAAGTGTTCATTAATTGAAGATGGGCCCAATTCAAAAAATAAACCAGTTAATGAAGAGCAACCTGGACCACCATTCAACCATAAAATAACTGGGTCATTCTTTGGGTCATTTCTACTTTCAAAAAAGTAATAGAAAAAGTGCTTGTCTTCATCTTCAACATCCAAATAACCTGAATATTGCTTAACAGAATCAATACCTAAATCTTCAGGAGTAGCTTTAATTCTCAATTGATGATTTGGTAAACTAGCATCAGTAACATGAAAATCAAATTTTTGTTTGGTAATGCCTTTTTTAGCTGGGGCTTTGAAATTCAATTCGGAAATTGAATTTGGGAATTTCAACATCATTTCTGACCAGATATTCTTAATTTCCGGGGTCAATCCTTCAATTGGTTCATTCATGATTTTAGCAATGGTGGAGATGACATTATCCTTACCTGATTCAAAAGCACTACTTAATTTAGTAGTTAACTTATCATAAGATAAATCCAATTGTAATGCTTGCTGGATATTATTGAATGGATTTTGAACAATTAACGCATTGGTTGAAGTAACTGCCAAAGCAGTAACTAAAGCTGTTTGAGAAAACTTCATAATTAGAAATCTAATAACAAAGTTCTAAAAGTAGTAATAGATATACCAAAAGGAGAAGAAGAAGAAGAAGAAGAAGTGTAAGTAAATGGGTTTTCGACAACTTTTTTTTTCTCTGCCCCCCATTTTATCGTGATAGGGGAGAAGAGGAAATATAAAGCAATGGCAAAATGTATGTGACAATTCCTTGGCTGGTCGTGCAATGTGGTAGAATGATAAGCAATACAGTATTACCAGCACTAAAAATAAAGAGAGCAAGCAATGCACTCGTAAGGCACGAAAAAATAAAAGAGAATACGAGTCGTGTACCAAAAAAAAAAAGAGGAAAAAACCCTGGAAATTAAATCCGTTAAACACCGGATTGATTAATTATAGGAGTTATGGAAAATATAGTAGACGGTATTTAAATGATTGACACTTCCACTAAAAGAGGATATCCGTTATCTAATTACCGATAGATAAGATAAATTACAATGAGCTGATACATTGAGTGACAGGATTTTAACTAAAATCTTGTTCTTCAACGCAACCCATGTTTGAGCAAAGATCTTAATCTTGCATCAACAAACAGAAACAAATAGCACGTGTCAGGCTTGTACTATCCAGTATTGGACTGTGTGCCACAGTCAGATCGTGTTTGGATATTGTACCTTGTATCAATTTTAATTTTAATTTGGTGATTGTGCAAATTAGATGAGTTGCACATATTAGTCAGCACAAAACGGATATCGTCGAGATTCAATTTCCAAGCCACATATTTTGTGGTATATAGTTCCGTCCCACTCTCACTTTAAATCGACCAATACAATTTTTTTTTTCATTTTCTTTTTGAAGTAAGCAACATTGAAAACATGTCAAAACATTCATATCCTGCTAAATTAACCAAACATTTCAAGACTAAATCCGGAGCTGACGTATCAATTGCAACCGGTACTGGTACTAAATGGAAAAAAGATTTGAAAAAAGATGATATTAGTCAAGAATTAGTTGATCAAATCTTATTAGCTCTTAAGTTGGGATTTAGACACATTGATACAGCTGAAGTGTACAACACTCAAGCTGAAGTTGGTGAAGCTATTAAGCAACTGGGTATCCCAAGAGAAGAACTTTGGATTGCCACTAAATATAATCCAGGATGGAGAACTGTTAAATCTTCAAGTACCAGTCCAAGTGCTTCAATTGATAAGGCATTGAAACAATTGGGTACTGATTATATTGATTTATACTTGATTCATCAACCATTTTTCACTGAAGAAAGTACCCACGGTTTTTCCTTGGAGGATGTTTGGAATGTTTTAATTGATTATAAGAAACAAGGTAAGATTAGAGAAATTGGTGTTTCTAATTTCACCATAGAACATCTTGAACAATTGAAAAATATCCTGGACCCAGAATTTTATCCAGTTGTTAACCAAATTGAAAGTCATCCATTTCTTCAAGATCAATCCAAGGGAATCACGAAGTATTCACAAGATAATGGTATTTTAATAGAAGCATATTCTCCATTAACCCCAGTTTCCAGACTTGAAGAAAATGCATTGAGTGGGTATTTGGATGAATTATCCAAAAAATACAACAAAACCACTGGTCAAATTTTGCTTAGATGGACATTACAAAGAGGTATTTTACCAATTACTACATCTGCTAAGGAAGAAAGAATTAAGGAAGCTTTGGATGTTTTTGATTTTGAATTGACTGAAGAAGAATTTGACAAAATTACTGAAATTGGTAAGACAAATCCACATCGTGTTTTCTTCCATGAAGAATTCAAGAACTTCGAATAGACACCATGTAAATATGTGTAGTTGTTCATAATATAATAAATATTCAAATAAAAATTTTTAAAAAAAATTAACCCGAAGAAGTACCATACTGGTCGTTCTTCTTGTTGGGACGTAGATATTTATAGTACTTGCCCTGCTTGTCCTGCCAAGCAATGTTTATTCTTTTAAAAATGTCTAGGTCAATGGGACAAATAAGCATTGTTTATCCAATTCCAGGGAAGTATTCATAAATTACTGTGGTGTTCGAATGTGTGACGTACATGCCTTTAACAACGCTTCAGGGTTTTAACTGGTTGTTATTGGTTCAGATTTGAGTATACAAGTAATTCAAACTGGTATATTACATACATCTTACCCATATCTTGTTTTTTTGGAGTAACTGTCTTACAATTCTACATACCGCAAAGCTTTAATTACTAGGGTGAAAGTATTTTGTCATACTGAAGCGAAAACTAAGATATTTCACACCTCGTGGACAATCCATCTCTGGGATCACAGTCATAGTAACCTTGAATTGTATCAAGAATACTTGGTACGATAGGTATTAACAACACACAAAAATATATTAAATGTCAAGTTCCAATAAAACGATTCATTCCAATATCTTATTTGTCGTAGAATAATAGAGAAATACCGGCATAGTGAAAACTCGAGGTTTACATCAAGCTTGATTGGTGTAATTAAGAGAAACACACAAAACCGGCAATGAACGGTGCACAGAAATCACTGCATATATAGCCTTGTTTATTAGAAGAATGATGCTACCAAACAAAGAACTAAAGAGCAAAAAATTCATACCAATTAATGATAGAACTTTTGTTGAACATCGCTCTATGAATAATACTTATCAATAGTTTTCGAACTAAAGCCAGTCGATTACAGATATGACACTTTGTGATATGTCAAGTATTTTTTTACATCAAACATTTTCCTGATATTTTTGTGCAAATAAACTTACCATTTGAACCTAAATCGGACGAGAAAGTAATAAATTAGTGCCAAGACCAAAATACCACAGAAATGCTAGGTAAGATAATACTGATGGTTATGAAATACAACTCTAGTTAACTTCAAACATTTCAACTAAAACATTCGCCTGTGGAAATACAAGATAAATTTCATTCCTACTTTTTCTTTTTTTTTTTTCAATAATTTAATCCCATTCATACCCTAGTTCCTTTATATCTACAACCATTATACCAAACAACACAATGACTTCATTCGAGGATATATTTTCAATACCTCAAGATTTAAACATTAACTGGAAATCTGTCATATGTGTATTACTAGTTCTTCAATATATATTTGAGACTTATCTAGAACATCGACAGTATAAAGTGTTAAAATCAGCATTATCTTTCAATAATCCAATTCATAAAAAAAAAAACCCAAGACCATGAATACGAAATTGCTAAACCCAAATTCGATGTTTTCAAGAAAACTGGCTATTTGTTTCGAGGTTTGATTACTATCAAGTTTGAGCTATTATTCAAAACTTGGATACTTAGTGGATACATAATGACCTCTTTTAGCCCACTTCTACCTGAGAAGGCTATCGGAAGTGACATCACTCAGTCAGTGATTTTTATTAATATTATTCAGATCTTTATTACTATTTTTGGACTTCCTTTCAATTACTATGAACAATTTATTTTACAAGAAAAGTATGGCTTTAATGAACAGACAATTGGACAGTTTATTGGCAAAACAATAATGCGTTTACCAGTGCTACTTGTAGGTGGATCCATTTCCATTGTTGTGTATTTGGCATTTTTGGAACGTCATGTTGTAAATTTCCTTTTAAGTATAATGTGTTTCAATGTCGTAGTTAATTTGGCCGGTAATACTATTTTTCTTACATCATTGCTTATGTCATTTGTGAAATTCTTCAAACCTTTAGAAGATGGGGACTTGAAAACGGAAATTGAAGATTTGGCATCTCAGGAGCAATTTCCATTATCTAAATTACATGTCTATACTGTCAATGATTCTCGCAAGGATCCAAAATTTCTTTCACAATATTCAACTGTTTATTTCATTGGTTTACCATGGAATAAACAACTTGTCCTATATGATACTTTGTTAGCTTGTTACACGAAGAGAGAAATTCTTGCTGTTTTTGCTCGTGAAATGGGATATTCGAAACACAGTCATTCAATTAAAGCATTCCTAATGTTGCGGGCTTACTTGTTGTTGTTGATTTGGTTATATGCGGCTTTGATTAATAACAAGTCATTCTATAATAGTTTTGGCTTTATTACTGAACAGCCAAGAGTAGTTGGACTTTTCATATTAATTGATATTTTACTACCGGTTGAATGTTTCGTTGGATTTATGCGAAACTTGGTTTCTAGATGGGATATATTTGAAGCTGATAAGTACGCGAGTGGATGTGGATACGCAAAAGATTTAGGTACATTATCGTTGAAATGTTCAGAGGAGAAAGAGGACTTGATCACGAAAGACATTGATTGGTTATACTCGACATTGCATAACTCAGAACCAATTTTGTCCGAAAGATTGACCTTATTAAATTCCTATAAATCAGAAGAAAAACCAGAAAAGGTCGAATAGAGATGTGGTGATGATATATTTATATAAGAAGTAGGAGTAAAAATAGTGCATTAATTTATCTGGCAGTTTAATTCAACTTACATGTACCTCCGATAACATTGAAAAGTAATTGATCGTCCATACTAGGCGACCAACAAATTTGACGCGCGTTGATGGAACTTTATGTCCGCTGTGGCACCAAACAAAGGTTATAACATTGTGAATATAAAGAACACAGTAATAGTTAAAATAGACATTCTTTTATCCTTCTCTTATCTATGGTTTCATCAAAAACCTAAATCCGGTATCTGTGGATACTCGGTGTGTGCTGGAGTCAAATTAATGTTTTAAACACATTAGCCCGCCACAGCGATTGAGGTAATAATTTGAAATTGCTATAAAAACGAGATAATTCCGCTCCCCACACTTACCAATAATTTTACCATTTTTTTCACACTTTTTTTTTAGACCAATTATTACACATTAAACACACATTGATAAAAATGCCAGAATTTTCCCATCCAGTCAAATTAACTAAACAATTCAAGACAAAATCTGGTGCTGACGTATCAATTGCAACCGGTACCGGGACCAAGTGGTTCAAAGGCGTAAGAGACGACGTTATCAATCAAGAATTAGTTGATCAAATCTTATTAGCACTTAAATTAGGATTTAGACATATCGACACTGCTGAGGTGTACAACACTCAAGCAGAAGTAGGTGAAGCTATTAAGCAGCTGGGTATTCCAAGAGAGGATCTTTGGATAACTACTAAATATAACCCAGGGGGAAAAGCTAGAGCAGCATCGAGTGCTAGCCCAAACGCTGCAATTGATGAGGCATTGAAACAATTGGATACTGATTACATCGACTTGTATTTAATTCATATACCATTTTTCACTGAAAAAAGTACCCACGGTTTTTCCTTGGAGGATGTTTGGAATGTTTTAATTGATTATAAGAAACAAGGTAAGATTAGAGAAATTGGTGTTTCTAATTTCACCATAGAACATCTTGAACAATTGAAAAATATCCTGGACCCAGAATTTTATCCAGTTGTTAACCAAATTGAAAGTCATCCATTTCTTCAAGATCAATCCAAGGGAATCACGAAGTATTCACAAGATAATGGTATTTTAATAGAAGCATATTCTCCATTAACCCCAGTTTCCAGACTTGAAGAAAATGCATTGAGTGGGTATTTGGATGAATTATCCAAAAAATACAACAAAACCACTGGTCAAATTTTGCTTAGATGGACATTACAAAGAGGTATTTTACCAATTACTACATCTGCTAAGGAAGAAAGAATTAAGGAAGCTTTGGATGTTTTTGATTTTGAATTGACTGAAGAAGAATTTGACAAAATTACTGAAATTGGTAAGACAAATCCACATCGTGTTTTCTTCCATGAAGAATTCAAGGATTTGTTGTAGATATTTAATATAGGTTTGTATCGTAATAAATTCTCACAAATTTTGCGTGAATTTAATTTGAAAAAAAAAAAAAAATAAAAATTTTGGTTCAATAAATTGTTCAGTCGAAAGGTCGATGGTTTTGAAAAGGATATTTAAACATGACAACAAAGTCAAATTTTCCAAGAACGACAATAAACTATCTACATTAGGAAAAGGTGTATCTGGATCAGTGGAATTGTATCAATCAAAATCGAATCCTGATTTTAAATATGCGGTAAAAATATACCATAGTAAAGAGTCTTACGAAAACAAGAAAGATTATAAACTTAGAATACTTCATGAATATAGTATTATTTACCAACTTGATCATCCCAATATAATACGGGCATATGATTATGACGTTTCATTATCTGGATCAATTATCAAAGTGTACCTAGAACCAGGATCACTGAATCTATTCCAACTTTTAAAACCACCAGTAGATGTCAACGATATGATTCATATTTGGAAACAAATAGTACTGGGAGTTAGTTATCTTCACCATGAAAACATCTATCATCGCGATCTCAAACTAGAAAATATAGTATACGACCCAACATTTACCCAAATAAAGATTATAGATTTTGCAACGGCTCAAAAAATGACTAATGATTCATCTGAATCAGTAGGATTAGTTGGATCAGAAAAATATGCTTCCCCCGAAATGTACACTTCCATAAAATACAACGGAAAATCAGCCGACGTTTGGTCATTAGGAATTATATTATACTATTTATTAGTTAGAAAATTTCCTTGGAATCTGGCTACTTGGAATAACCCGGAGTATCAGTATTATTCAACAAACCGAACGGCGATCTTTGATAACGAATATCCCCAGGAATTAATAGAAATAACGAGTCAAATCCTTGAACCAAACCCACAAAATAGAGTCAAATGTAGCCATATCAATGGGTTTATAGCATAAACTATCTTGACTTCTGGAGTAAACAGTATATTTGGTTTATCTTTTTTTTTTGACTTCTTTTCCTTATTCTCTAAGAAATTTTTTGATCACGTGAATAGAGGGGAGGATATGCGATTTCGCGCGGAGTACAGAAAAAAAATTCATTGATTGATGATGATTCACAATTTTTTTTTTTTTTTTTGGCTACAAATTGGAGAGGTTTAGGTCGTATGAAAAATTTTTTAATTCTTTTTTTTTGTAGTTCACAGCTGCAACCACTACGAACAATAATACCATAAGCTATGCTTTCCTCAACATTACGTTCAGTTAGATCACAATCCAAGAGATTACCAATTCTTGCTAGAAGTTATGCTGTTTCTCCAACAGCTCAAGCTTTAATTTCTAAGTCAGTTCAAGAAGTTGACCCTGAAATGGCTGATATTTTAAATCAAGAAAGAATTAGACAAAAAAACTCAATTACTTTGATTCCTTCTGAAAATTTCACCTCCAAGGCTGTTATGGACTTGTTAGGTTCTGAAATGCAAAATAAATATTCCGAAGGTTACCCTGGTGAACGTTATTATGGTGGTAATGAAATTATTGATAAAGCTGAATCATTATGTCAAAAGAGAGCATTAGAAGCATTCAACTTGGACCCAAATGAATGGGGTGTCAATGTTCAACCATTATCTGGTGCCCCAGCTAACTTGTATGCCTATAGTGCCGTTTTAGAAGTTGGTGATAGAATTATGGGATTGGATTTACCTCATGGTGGTCATTTGTCTCATGGTTATCAAACCAACACTACCAAGATTTCTTATATTTCTAAATATTTTCAAACCATGCCTTATAGATTAAATGAAGAAACTGGTATTATTGATTATGATACTTTGGAAAAAAATGCTCAATTATTTAGACCAAAAGTTATTGTTGCTGGTGCTTCTGCTTATTCCAGAGTTATTGATTACAAGAGAATGAAACAAATTGCCGATAAAGTTGGTGCTTATTTGATGTCTGATATGGCCCATATTTCCGGTTTAGTCTCTGCTGGTGTTACTGATTCTCCATTCCCATACTCTGATATTGTCACCACCACCACTCATAAATCTTTAAGAGGTCCAAGAGGTGCCATGATTTTCTTTAGAAAAGGTATTAGAAAGGTCACCAAAAAGGGTAAAGAAATTCCATATGAATTGGAAAGAAAAATTAACTTTTCCGTTTTCCCCGGTCATCAAGGTGGTCCACATAACCACACCATTTCTGCATTGGCTGTTGCTTTAAAGCAATGTTCTGCTCCAGAATACAAACAATATCAAAAAGATGTCATTTCTAATGCTAAACATTTTGCTGATGCATTAGTTTCTAAAGGTTTCAAATTAGTCTCTGATGGTACTGATACTCATTTAATCTTGGTTGATTTGAGATCAAGAAACATTGATGGTGCTAGAGTTGAAGCTGTTTTAGAAAGAGCCAATATTGCTGCTAACAAAAACACCGTTCCAGGTGATGTTTCTGCTTTGTTCCCATCTGGTTTGAGAGTTGGTACTCCAGCCATGACCACTAGAGGTTTTGGACCAGAAGAATTTGACAAAGTTGCCGAATTTATGGATAAAGCTGTTAATATTGCTATTGAATTAAAAGCTCAAGAACAAGGTAAAGTTCCAAAAGAATTATTGGCTTCTTTCAAGAAATTGGCTGATGAAAGTGATAAAGTTAAAGAATTGGACCAAGAAGTTGTCTCTTGGGTCAGTAAATATCCTGTCCCAGGTGAATTGTAATTGTATAGTTACTCCCCCCCATTAAAGGAAAACAAATAAAAGTAATATAAAACAAAGTTATTCGTTCTGTGATAATCCATTGGTTAATCTCTTGTAATTATCTATGAATATCTTGGACTATCGTGCGCTTGAGAATTAAGGTAGCATTTGCTTTTTTTTTTTTTTATATATTTTTTCGAGCTAATATGAAATCGTTGACGCTTTTGATTTTGATTTTGATTTTGATTTTATTTTTTTTTTTCACATTCAAATAAACAACTACATCAACAATAATTCCTCTATCGTGCCACCATGGAGAAAGAAATTGTGAATAGACATTTATTAGATATTACCAATACATCTAATCTTATATCATGGTCAAGAAATGGTTTCATTGCTTATATCCCACCAACTCCAACATCAAGTACCAATTTATTATTAACCTATATTGAAAATGTTAATGGAGTGACTTGGCAATTAGCTAAACCATTATCAATCAGCATTAAGATAGATAACAATAACAATTTTTTACCACAGTTATCTTTAGTTTCATGGAGTACTTTAAGTACTGACTTGGCCATATGTGATATATATGGGAATTTTTATATTTTATTAGCTGGTGTTAGATTATTGGAAAGTAAAGATATAATGTCACCAAGTTTTGAATTAACTTCTTATAATCATATGGAAATGATTTATAGAGATATTATTAATAATAATATTAATTCCCCTGTTAATCCTGGAGCTTCAGTAATAGCTTATAAATGGCTTAATATTGAAAAACCCCAAATTTGGAATAAACCAGCTACAAGAGTAAATTTGGATTATGCAAATAGTGATGGTAATCCATTTGTTTATGCCTATGGGGTCAACCAAAACCAACCTCATGGATTATGTCATCCGATAGCAACAAAACAAGCATTATTGGTTTTACGTAAAAATGGACAGTTGATGTTGTATTATCAAGGTGAACATAAAGTTGAATATCATAAAATTTGTCAAAATTTATCTGATGATTTTCAAATTATAAATAAGGCAGGAATTGGTTTTACTAATGATAGACGTGCCATTATAACCACCTGGGATTCAGTGACAAATGTCATAAGCACGTATTCTGTGGAAATTAATTGGGGATTTTTAATCGAATCAGCAAAGAGACAAAAAGTTGATGCTCATTATCATACTCCTAAGGAATCACAGAAACCTCTTTCTTTAACAGTAAAGAAAATTCATCAAATGCAACCACAAGAATTTTATCACGAAGGTGAAGAAGAAGAACAACAGTTGAATATCACAGAGTTATCATCAATAGATATCATTTCCGCAAATCCTGATGCAACTTCAAAGTTATGTATATTAATAACCTATGATTCATCAATTATTTATAGATATTCATTGGATAACAATACTGTGTCAGATGTGTTTACCAATTTGGGTATTGAGAAAAATATCCAGGGCCAAAGTCGCGAGTCAAGAACAATTACATTGATGGACAGAATTGTACGAAGTGGTGAAATCGAGTCCATTACTGCTGGATTTTTGGATTACACATTTTCAATTCTTTACAAAAATGGGAAAATAGAGGTTATTGACACCCGTACATTTAAAGTTCAAAATATCATCATTGAGGATACAAAACCAAATAATATTTCATCAATCTTTGATATTGGATTCCAAGTGCCTAAAGTTGAACATAAAAACCCATTAATCATGGCAGTATCACCAAATCTGACAGCAATTGTATATACTGAACTTTTTGCTGATTCTCCTAATTTAAAGCTTAAACCATTTGAACGAATCAGAAATTTGAGTATTGAACAAAGTGAATTATATACTACCGCAGTAGGATTAGCATATTGTCACGCGCTTGCGTTATATTCGAGTACGGGATCAGATGATTTGATTATTTTAATACAACTGGAAGCACAACGTTGTAGAAGTTTACTTCAAAGTAAGGATATCAAAAATGTGGAATCGGAGGTTAAGAAATTCGTCGGTACTATTATTTCGGAATGCCACAAAGCAATCAATTTCCAGATTGATGGGTATAGTAAAGATGGTATTGAAAGATTACTCTCCAACAATAATACCTCATTACAAAAACTTCTTTCATTACAGTTAATTCTTGCGGAAGTACAACAAAACTACAAGGCAGCTGATATCTCCATGATTATACTTAACTTAAGAAGCATAAGTCTTGGAATAATGTTTTCATTATCGAATATTTACCGACAAATATCTAAGAAAAAACCCAGTGAAGATTCTTTACAAGATTCAATTAATCGTGGTGAATGTATTATTTCATTATTGGGTAGTTTTAAATGGTTGATTGATTTATTAGCATATTTAAATCAAGAATTATTACAATTGACATATATCAAGAATAACAATTTAAAGAATAGTAAATTAACATTAAAAAATTCCCTTGCTATTCCAATCATTATGGGTAAAGTGCCAAGATTATTTCTTATGTATGCCATTACATCAATGGGTAGAACTCATGAAATTTTAAAGAAATTACATAAAGATTTAACCGATTCGAACAAATTATTTACACCAATGAAAGAATCCCTTAATCGATATTTTTCAATTTGTAACACTGCCCCAGTTACAGTTAATTTATTTGAGAATTTTTTACGTGAATGTGATGCATTATGTACCAAAGAACTTTCAACAAAATTTAAAAATAAAGAACAAGCATTAAAATTTGAACAAAAATTAGTATGCCAAGGTGAATTACTTGATGAATTTACCGATGTGGCACTGATTTTACTTGATCGATTTACTTTAACAAGTTCAAGAGAAATGAAAATTGCTGATTTGATTCTGTATCCTACTGAATGGTTAGATATTGGAATAATGAGAAGTAGATTAAAAATCGATCCTGAGAAAATAATCAATGAAATTCCTGGTAGAATTATTCCACGTTGGTCATTCGATAATGGACATATTGATGCATTAAGAAAAATATTTATTGATGATGGTGGAAATGATAATTTACTGGGTCTAAGACAATGTACTAGATGTAGAGCAGTATCTGGTGTAACAGATGGTACTGTTTTTGAAACACCTATACATATTGGTTTATGGACAATGTTGTTTCAAAGAAATTGTATTTGTGGTAATCCATGGATTACAAATTTATAATGCCAGATGTGTAATTATATATATATATATATATATATATAGATATATCTACTGTATAAAAACAAATTTATGTTTCAGTCTAAACTAGAACCTCCCCCATGTAAGGATAACCCAAGGAGGGAAGTCGAATTGCAAAAAAAAAAAAAAAAATATACATACACTTCTTAATAAGTAAGGTATTCAAGAGTGTAAACATATCTAAGCAGTCTCATCAATGATATCCACTTTAGGTTTAATATTTTTGTAACTTTTACCAAATCTCATAAAGTCATAATTTTGTTGTAATTGATCACGCCAGTAATTAAATCCTGGAACTGAATCATTTTCTAATAATTGTTCTAATATTTGTAATTTTAAATTCCACAATTCATGGTTTCTAATATCAGATTCTAACAAATTTGCCGAAATTATATTTGGCAAACTATTAAATAAATATTCTTTTGTATGTTCATGTTTGGCCATAACTAACAACAACTTGAATAATTTATCCATTGGTAACTTGGCTAATCTTTCATTATCCAATTGATGCTTCAATTGGAAAAATGTTGTTGTTGGTTGAAGGAAATTAAGAAGAATTGGGAAATATGAATTTTCTGTAAATAAATTCAAATGAGCCAAAACATCAGAATAAATACTCAGATTTAATTTATAGATTGTTTCCGGGTTTGAAATTGAAAGTAATTTGATTTCAGTTTCATTTCTTTCGAATACTTGAATCAAGTTATAAGTTTTGAAAATTTCGTACGTTTGTAATAAATCTTTATAAGAACGACCATACGAGATTGTTGAAACAAGTTGAACCACTTCTGGCTTCACCAACGAATCAAACCTGTCATAGGATGATAAAATTTCACTCAAAACAAATTCCAACTCCAATTGGGCTTGCTCACGAATTAATCTACCATAGAATTGAATCAATAATACCAAAAATAATGGATCAGATTGAAATTTGAAAAAGTCGTCTCTAGTAAATGTGTACAAACCCGGGGATAATTTATGCAATTTAGGATGAATTATAGTCAATAAATCCAAATATCTTGCCAATACAATAGTACTTTCCAGGTTACGGGTCCTTTGAAGAATTGGTTCAATAGGTTCAAGTAATTCAATTTGTTCTCTAGATTGTAATTTCGTAATTAATAACTCAATTTGGGATAATACTGCGATCGGAGTACCTTCAGTGAAAAATTTCTCAATTAATCTATAGATAATATTATTTTCTTGTAAGAAATTCAAAGTATCTTGTTCTTGAATGTTTAAAATGATAATTTTCAAACACAAGATATTAACCACTGCAACATTTGATTCAAAAAGATTATCCAAGATAAATTCCTTCGGATAAAAATTCAAAACTTGTTTAAATTTCAAGTGAGATAACAAAGACAGTAATAATTCAATTAAAATACCATGGGAATCTAATTCGTAGTACTTTTCGTCAACTAATAATTGGTTGATCAAAGGAATAAAATTCTCAAAATATTGTGCCTGATCAATGGTTGCTTGATCAATAGACAAGATATATCCGTCAATTAGATTAGCATCAATTGATGATTTATCTTCAGAGCTTTTTTTGAGGTGGTTGATTACTTTGGTAGTAAATTCGTCAAACATTATGTATTATAGTTGATTTATGGGGTTAGTTCGTGGAGTAAAATAAGGGGGGGCGGGAGAGAGAGAAAGTTGTACATTTTATTTTATTTTTTTTTTTTTTTCTTATTCGCATAAATTTTGGTTGTTCAATCATTCGATGTCGCCCCGTTTTACAACCAAAAAAAGAGGAACAATAGGATCATTTAAACACAATAAAAATCCGAATTATCCAGAAACTTCTCTACGCCTTCAACACCAAACTATCACGTGAGACACAGGATATTATTGGTTATTTATTTCTCTAAAATGATGACTCATGGAAGTGTCTTAATTAGAATTGAGTACGTTTTAGATAAGTTCTTGTTGTAGGTTCATGGGATGGCCGGTTGATGTTATTAATAATAGATACAGGTAGTACACTGGCCAAAACTCGTCGACATATATTATCCTGATGAAATGAATTTAAAATTTGTTAGGTTTGAGGCAGAAACAATGCTTTGTTAAACGAGGGGACTATTGATTTGCATCTACTTGGAACAGAATACTCGTTATACGAAATAACGAGCGAAGTAATGTGATTCATAGTAACTTTTTATGTTAACATTAAGTGCTTGACCAAGATAAGTATTATTTCTTCTTCCGACTTGAAACTCCTAACTATGGATTGTTAGTCAATCCAAATAAATTAATAATATAAAAGAATGTTAAAATGGACAATAGCATATTATACACGTGGATAGAGTTATTCCCACATGTAGACCATTGAAGTAAACAAATGGATGTTTAGATGTAACACTAATTGAATAAGCTTCTTTTAATGAAATAGTAGTTCATAAAGGTTTTTGAAATTGATTACCACACGAACAAGATGCAACAATGTGTCCAATCAAGATTTAGTTTCATGAAACCTTAACCTGATGGATGAATTCATACGTCGATATAAACGAATCCTGGATATTCAAATACAAAATTTGATCAAACAGGGGATACACAATATCGAAAACTTGCATTCAAGGAGGATGCGTTAATTGTCTTTGATAGAGCGATAGCAATTTGATTATTTACAAAGTGTTATCAAGAGAGATGAACAATAATTCACTTATTACAAATTAGCAGGTTGTAATTGACACTAGTGGGATTTGGCTTTTAGCATTTAAAAATTTAAATTAAATGCATAAATAGTTAATTACACTTTTTTATCTTCATTAACGGATTTGGTTTTAATCTTTAAAATTAAGGTTAATTACATCGGTATTTGATTACATTCTAAGTTGTCACACTTTAATAATCCTGGTTAATCATACTGTATAATTATCCATTGCATTTGACAATTTTCAGTATATTCACTTTTCTTTGAACCGTAAAAATATGACACAGACACTACCCTGAAATTTCATATGCGGCAAACAAAATTATTAATTAGCCCTGGAATGAGAATTTTAAATAGATAATACTTTCTTAGACATTGGAGTTTGGGAATGAAATTAAGCGACCAAGTAATGACGCACAATTTCAAAGAATTGAGAGGAAGGAAGGGTTGGGTGGGTTTGTTCAGTAGGCTGTTCCAAACTGCTAAACCCCTCACCCTTTATAACAGAACCATTTACTCAGACAATTTATTTATTAACACGAGATAATCTAAGTTGGTTGTAAATCATTATTTGGTGTAAATCATTTTTATTAACCCATCTGGTAATCCCAGTTTTTTTTTTGGTTGCCCTGAGCATAATGCTCTGCAATGCTACCTGAATTTCATTCCGCTACACAAAACTTCATCAAAAATCAAATAGGATTTGTCTCGTTTATCTAATTTACACCAAAAGAGATAAATCAAATGGTTAACTTGAGGGTCGGGGTATAAACAAACGATTCTTCAGACCAATGACATAGTAGTAACATGAAAAGTTTGAGTGGTTACACATTCCATTGGACACCTAATTCTCACGCTAAATTTTTCAGTTTCAACGAGAAATGTTAAATTTGTAGAACGTTTAAAATAATAATTATACGGTAAATGAAAAGAGACGCGTTATTTACAGTACGTGTTTACTGACACGTTATTGTAACCACTAGTGATATACATATAAATCTTAACAACTGATAACTCAGGACCAAGTGAAAAGTTCAATCTACTTGTTGTTCCTATCATCATACTGTATCATTTCACATTACCTTATAGCACAAGTTTAGTGATTGTGTGGGTGTATTACTACGGTAACAAAACCAAATTAATTGCACACACATTAAGAAAAACCGAGTAACAATGTGAAGCCAAGCAAACTAATGATGTACGAACTTATGTGGTGTTTGTTAAAAACTTTTTGTTGCTCAAATATCAAACGTACATGTTCTACTACCACAACTAGATTTTTTTACCTTACAATAGGACTACAAACCTCCGAATTTTACCGTATGTGAGACTACATATCGTAACCTCTTTGGTGATACTACAAATAAATTGCGATTAACTATTACAAGGTGTTGCCCTTGTTTTCGTTGTCAAGGAATGTCTTTGACATTGAACGTAAGACTAAATTTTATTTTTCTCTTGGTCTGTTTGTCTAAAAGAGAAATTGTAAGTGGCTGCAGGGATTACTGTGGTTTTTTTTTTTTTTTTTTCCTGCTTTTAGGTAAATTCGTTTATGTAGACTGACCGCCTTCTTTGTTATCCCCCTACTATCATATGCTGATATCGTTTCTTTATCCAATTCAATTAATATTTTGACATCAAGGGAAAGGACAGTTCATCAAACCCACCAAGATTTACACAAACCATAGAAGCATATAATTTGATGATGAAGTGACATAATATAAGTAGACTGCGCATTTCGCAAACTTTGAAAGATGGGGGATGAAGTGCTGGGTGCATTCCGTAGTGATACCTATTGTTTTATTATTGATGTTTTCTTTTCATTTTGTAATTCTCTATACTTTTGCTTCTGATTTTACAAGTCAACCAATATGAATCACAACTGAATGTCAGAGACTGATGACTACATTATCAAGGTTTTTACGTAATATAGAAAATCTTTATCCCTTTAATACCTCCCGAAGTATATGGCTGAGTCGATGTTTAAAGTTTACGTTGTTGCAAGAAGGCGGGGGACAACCCATTCGTGTGATAAAAGAAAAAAATAAAAAAAACTGAATGGCTGTTTTGACAATGTGAGACACCGCACCATGTTTATCATCAACATCATCTTGATAGTGGATTGAGTAATAGGACCAGATCACTTAGTTCTTGATAGCAAATTAGGCGAAGATAGGATACCAAAGGGAAGAAAGGCTAAGAAATTAATTGTACAAAGGATATCTAAAATATTTATGAAGTAGTACATTACTGATTGTTAAGAGCCCGCCCTTTTGTATATTGGAGTGACTAAAAAAAAAAAAAAGAAGAACACTACAGTAAGAATAAGAATAATACAAATGCATGTACGAGAAAGGAGACAAAATTGGTCAACTTCTTGTGTAACGAAATGCAATAAATCAAAATCAAGGGTTGAAGAGGAATAGAATTTTAACTTAATTTTGTGTCCCATGCACTTATCAAAAATTTACCACTATAAGAAAAATTTTCGTTTTCGGTTAAAAAACCACACGTAATATAATCAAAATTAAATTCTCCCAGGGCAATAGAAATAGATAGCCATTTCCCCTGTTGGAATTTTTTTCATTTTCATTTTGGGTTTTTGAATTTGTATTTTTTTTTTTTTTTTTTATTTTGGAGATTTTTCTTTCTTTCTTTCTTCTTTTCTAATTTGTTTCCATATTATCAACAAAGAGTTGTTTGGCTTTTTTTTTTTTTACATTCAAGTTTAACCGTTCTCGATTTGTTTATTTACCTGTCAGGGGGACCACATCGAATCCGCACACACACAGACAAAATACCTTCATCAGGCCCAGACAAGAAAAAAATAAAAAGCCTCTACAAGAATCAACAAACAAAAATAAAAAACCCTTTATTCCACCATCGTCTATTCAAACAAAAAATAACAAACTGTTCCATATCTTTCTTCTTTTATTGTTCTAGATAAGATTGAGTCAGATACTAATTGTGAACTAAATAACCTAAAAAAAAAATCATACGTTTTTGAATTTGGTGTTTTCTTTTCTTTTTTTTTTTTTTTTATAAATATCATCAATCCATATTACCACATCCACGTTATTATTATTATTATTCTTTGGATTTTAATTGAAAGTTATTATTACTAGAGGTTTCAATTTTTAGTTGTTTATTAGTCCATCCGGAGATTGTGTTTCTTTTTTTTTATCTTTCTGCATTCTATCCTCAGTATAGTTTCTTTTATTTTACACATTATTCAAAGTGTCTTTCGCTACTGATCAACATAATATGAGTATTGATTCAGTCGAATCAATGGTATCATCTGCAACAAATTTGTCAGACTCCACAGTCACTACAACCACCACCCCGAACTCCTCCATCAGCATTAGCAAACCACCGCCGATCAAGACATCTGGTAAGCTAACCAAACAAACCGTGAAAGAAAATAAGCCATTACCAATCACCCCTACTTCTGAAACGCATGACTTTGAGAGCTCTTTACCCGATGAGACAGATCCAGTGAATCCACTGGAGGAAATAGTACCAGATCAGAGCAAGAAATCAACCACAACGTCAGTTATTAAAGTCACAAAGAGCCATGACGATGATAATGATAATAATAATGATAATAATGCTGACTACAACGACGATGACGATGACAAGGAAAAAGAAGACGACGAAGATCCTGATGCTGAATACAAGTTGATAGCTCGTCGATTATTCGATGAAGATTTTGTTTCCATCAAACCAGCTGAATACACCCAGTTCCTTGCTGCTGGCGATAAGGATTCTTCCAAAATACGTGGGTACTACATGTCTTACTTTGATTGGTCTCCAAATTTGTTAAAATCAACCAGAATACTTTGTTCCAAATTATATTTGAAGGGTGAATCACAGGAGATTGACAGAATTCTCAGTGCGTTTACCAAATCATATATTCGCCAACACAGAAATAATCCATTTTCCACTCAGAACTTTGAACAAATTTATATTGTGATCTATTCATTAATTTTGTTAAACACCGCACTTCACAATGCCGAATTGGACAAGAAATCAAGAATCAGCAAACATGACTTTATTAAGAATACGTTAGAGACATTCATTAATCAACAAACCAAGAAATCTTTGGGAATCAAAGAAAAGATTGCGATTGAAACAGAATTGGCCAAATACTACGAAAATCTTGCCCATAGAGAACTTAACCTTAAAAACAGCGAGCCTACCAGTTCCAGTTCTAACCATGAGAGACGAATGTCAAAAATGAGCAAATCCGATATGTCAGAATCCTCAGATCAACACCTTGCATTAGCACGTCAACCTTCTGGTTCATCTACTTGGTCAAATGATACTAGTACCACTTCCAACACCACCTTCAGAAGAACTTCATTTTCATTACAACGCTACAATACAGGCTCAACTGAAATGTCAACCAACAGAAAACCTCCTGGTAGAATGGGTTTAGCCCGTACCCTTGCCGGAGAAAGTAAACCTGATGGGATGTATAGTCTGTCCAACCATTCAATGTTATCACAATCCACTGCCACCAATGGTCTTGGAAAAAGAACCTCATTTGACCAAATATTGGGAAGAACATCCAAAGCAGATATTATACTGATTGAAGAAGAACCAGAAGATGCAGATGAAGATGAACAAACAATTGATTACGACAATAGTGAGATCAATGACACATTAGAATTATCGGGAGCACCCTTTTTGAAAGAGGGACTTCTAATGTATAAAGAAGATACTAGTGAAAGGAGATCAATTTTCAGTCGTTCCACTAATTTTGCCAATGTATTTGTGGTGGTTTCCCAAGGAACACTTCTGATTTTCAGTTTTGATGAGAAATTAAAGAGAAAAAAGAGGGCCGCACGTCAAATTGCCAACGATGGTGAAGATGAAGTTGGTGATGGTAATTGGTTGAAATCTTCATTAATGATTGGTAGTCACAATTTATGCTCTTGTTATGCAGAATCCAGTGGTAAGTCATGGTATTTAAAACTTTCAAACAAGAAAAAGTTATTATTTGCTGCTGGTACTGAATCTGTTGCTGAAGAATTTAAGAATTCATGTAATTTTTGGGCAGCCAGAGCTACTGCTATTCCTTCAATGGAAGAATCCCAATCATCGATAAATTATGGATTTAATCAATTGGATGGAATTCTTAAACATACCGAGAATTTCAAAAGATTAAAGATTCACAAATATTCCACCGTTCCTATTGGTGTAAATAAGACAAGTCATGATTTACAATATCAATTCCTTCATACTGTTAGTTACTACAATAATTTAGAACGTAAATTGATGGAATTAAAAGAAAATCAAAAGAAATTTAGTTTATTGATTCCCGAATGTCAAAACACAACCAATAGAAAGATTGTCACACATAATTTTGTATTAAAGATGGATGAGGTTGAATCCTCAATGAGAAAATATAGAAACTATTGTAAGGCACTTGCTTTGGGATTACAAAAAAAATTGGAACTTGATGATGATAACGATAGTGCTGAGTATAGTGAAGTTAAAGAAGTACTTAATCAATTGGGTTTATTAAATGATAAGAAATCAGATTCTCAACCTAGAAAATTTTCATTAGATAAGACAGGATTTGAAAGTCCTCTTCATAGTTTAATGGTTATAGAAGAAGAAAATTCTTCTGAATAAGAATTTACATTTGTTTAGTTATTTTTTTTTTTTTAGTTGTGTTTTGTTTTATTATATATATTTATGTGTATTTTTATGAGTATCATTTACAACATGTTATATTATGTAAAAAAAAAAAAAAAAAAAAATTATGCGAGTTTAGAGAAATACAGATAGTCGGTCTAGTACCGGAGAGGTAAATAAAATGATAGGGAAAGTTGGATAGAAAACTGTATTCCCAAACCAATGAAGTTAAACCTCTAAGCAATTCAAGAATTTTTTTTTCCCATCCCACTAAGTCTCAAGCAACCGAAAGAGTAGAGGTCGTGTCGTTACAACATTCTAATGTTACTTTACTTCTTGAAAAAAATGCACAAGTACCTTGCCTAGGTGTTTTTCAATACCCCTCAGTGTTACAAGGGTAATATCCTGTGATTAACAGTTGGTATGAAACTAAACATCCTTTCATCCAAGCATTGTAAACTGATCTTTGGCTATAAAAAGAGAAATCAGAATACATTAAGGGTTTGATGAAGAGAACTTTCCCAACTAGGCAATAAATATCGGATATTTTTTTTGTCTAGTCTAGTCTTTTTTTTTGTTTGTTTTTTCACGCACCTTGAAATTTCCCCGGAAATAAACACAATAACTTCAACAGTTGATATTTAAATGGACTATTTTACCAAATCTACAACATACGGATCCATATTTTTATCCCAGTAATTATCAATGAGTTATAAATCAAAATTGATTCAGAAATTAGGCGTTCATTATCCAATTTTGCTTTCACCAATGGCTGGTGTTTCCACAATTGAATTAGCAGCAGCAATTACCAATAAAGGTGGATTAGGTTCAATTCCTTTGGCATCAATTGATTTTAGACAGGATGATGGAATTTCCAAATTAAATGATCTTATGCAAGACTATGACGACTTTATTTACCAGTCTAGGAATACTGTGAGTTTGAATTTTTTTTGTCATGAAATTGAGCAAAGTCCTAATAATGAACAAATTCAGAATTGGAAACAATTGTATACTAAAACCTTGAATGTAAATGAGGCAATTTTGGAAAAGGCAAAGTTCACTAATGGTAATGTTTCTTTTAAGGAGATAGAAAAAAACCATCCTGTAGAATTGAACTTGTTGATGGAATATTTAGAAAATTTGAAACCAAAAATGGTTAGTTTCCATTTTGGTATTCCTTCAAATGAAACTATTGAGAGATTACAAAAAATTGGAATATTGGTATTTGTTTCATCAACATCATTAGATGAGACAAAAATCTTGGTAAATCATGGAGTCGATGGTATTATATTACAAGGTTATGAAGCAGGTGGTCATAGAGGCAATTTTTTAACAAATGAAATCTTTGATGAAAACTTATCAACCCATTCATTGTTCTCGCTGCTGAAACAATATATTGATACTTTGGATAATGCTAAAGTTCCATTTTTGGTTCCTGCAGGAGGAATAGTTGATCCTGAAACCATTAAATATTACTTATCTCAAGGTGCCGATGCTGTCCAATTGGGAACTGCATTTTTAGCAACTCCAGAATCAAACAACACAAAGTTTTTCACTGATGCTAAAACACACGATCGTGCTAGTACAATTTTAATTGATTTGGTTTCTGGAAAGAGGGCAAGAGCGGTGAGAACAGAATTCATTGATCAATTAATCAAACAAAATCAATTTGAATTACACGAACTACCAGGATATGGATATATTTATAATGCTTACAAATCATTAAAGCCATTGATTAGTGATCAAGATATTGGGTTTTATTTGGCTGGACAAAATTATCATCAGATTGAAACCCACAAACTGGCTGAAGAGGTTATGCAAATTCTAATTAACGGAATATACAAGTAGGGGGGGGTGCAAAATACAACTAATTATTTATCTATAAACCTGCTTCTTTATCTAATCTCTTTTCCTCTTCTCTTTGTTTTCTTCTTTCTTCTCTGGCAATTCTCTTTGCCCTCTTTGATGCCCAGCTGCTAATACATACCAAAGCAACATTACCCACCACTATCCAAGTAATCAATATTCCAAAATTTCGTCCCATATGACCTTTCCAAGTATTGAAGAATACCACTCGAACAAGTTCATAAGCATTATACATGGGCCAAGCATAACCAAATCGGTAAAATCCAGGCATAAGATCCAATGGACCAAATGCAACAGCTACATTGCTGACAATATTAAATACCATCCATGGGGCAATTAGAACTCTTTTATCATATGCCATAATTATCAGAACTGCCACTTCATTTACTGCCCCGCAAGCACTGATGAAAAGTGCTACAATCATCCATAAAACAAGAAATTCCAGTTTCCCAAATGTGATACTCGTGGGAATTTGAAATGCCTTCACAATTAATGCATAAACCAAACCTAATAATAAACAATGAATTTGGGAAATTAAAAACTTGAAAAATAAATAGTTTCGATAAACCATTTTCTTTCTCATATATCCATAAGTTTCTGCGGAAAAGGTAAAACTATAGAATGATATCAATAATGAATAAATTAATTCAATTTGTCCAACAGCAATCATTTCTGGAGCTGGACTTGGGGCTTTGTCAACAAAATTAAATACTGGGAAAGTTGTGAATATCGATACGGTTTCATTATTTGCCAATAACGCTTGTTTTTGAGTAGAATTAAGCAGACTGATAATGGGCAGATATATTTGAGGGTAAACATAATGTTTAACCCACGTTTCTGCAACAAATTCAAGACTACGAAATAAATATTGTACAACCCCACCAAAATGTCTCCCAGTTTCATAAACCATGGTAACTGATTGATTAATTGCTCCGGATGTCATAAATGTACCATTGGCATTATAAAAACTTTCATATATATTTCGAGTAGAATTCGGAGCAATATAAAACCCACCCCAATATTTTTGATGATGAATCTTATGCACCATCTCTTCCAATAAGGTATTATTATGGTTTTCTGCCAGAAGAACAAATTCGGTCATGTTAGGATAAATAAATTTCCCTTTGTTCCAACAGCAGAATTATCAAGTAATAAACTTTCCATAGCATTAGCCAAATATGGTTGAATGGTAACTCCATTGTATTCAAACTCTGTATCTTCATTAATGACTACATATGGAATGTTTCTGATCCTAGTATCTCTTTTATACATGGAACCCCAATAAAGAGATAAAAATCTCACATAAATACAAAACACTTGAACATATGCAAATATAAATTTTGGTGCTGCTCTGAAATATTCATCTGCTCGTTTTTTAAAAGTAAGTTCCTTCTCAGGAATATGTCTTTCCTTTAATTCTTGTTTTCTATGTTCAGTTTCTAATTCTTGAGTTTCAACTTGATCAATAACATTTGATGTCAAGCCAGCATAATCAATTATTGTTTCTTGTGGTTCATCATCATTATCATCATCATCATAATTATCCGAGGCTAGCGAGATATTTTCGTCAATATTGGGATCATGTGGATGAACTTGTTCTGATTCTTCAGGACCAAGTGGATCAATTTCTTGATCAGGATGTTTGGGCATGGTCAACAAAATAAGTTTTGATGAAAAAAATCTAATCAACACCAATGCAAATAGAATAGATACTGTACGCTTTAAAAAAAAAAAGAGATTCTACAGGTCCAATCATCTCTTGTTTTATTTGAGCTTCAAATGAATAAAAAATTACCAATCCAGCAGTAAGTTATACTGCATTGAAAAAAAAAAAAATTCAATAGATATGTTGCATGGGCTCCAAACCAAGAATATGAAATAGGAAGAGCCGGCGGTTCCAGTTTAGTGCTATCTTTGCTATAGGGAAAATTTTATTTAAAGAAATGGAAATTCGAAATGTTTCATAAAAAGGGGACAGGATTTGCTATGATAAATATCTAGTTCATAGTTTGAACTGATTCAAAATATTCAGAAAGAACAATAATGTCAAATGATGAAAACAATGGCGGCGATACAGGTCCCTCGCTCCAGCCTCATGGTGTCCAAGAACAATCGCATCCACCTAATCCCGGGCGAAATTTTTCCTTATCTTCCGGTAAATTTTTCCGTCGTAATACAGAAACAAATAATGCAAATACTAAACCAGTAGACCATGATGGTAATGCCAACAACAATAGCGAAAACGATGGACAAGATGATGATGATGATGATGATGATGATGATGATGATGATGACGATTATGACGATTATGACGATTATTCTATTGCTTCATTGAATGAACATAACTATATGGAAGAGTTGTTTGGAACTCAACATGTTGCCACAGCATTGACCCATAGATTAACCAAGGATGAAGAACGTGGCCAGAAAGAAGTTTCAAAACAACAAACACTCGAAGAAAATAATAGTTCAGATACATCTAATGAAGCATACTCAAAAAAGCCACCAGTTCCACTATCACCACCAGAATCATCACAACCAATACAGCCTCGATTGTCAAGGAGAAGAAGTTCTTATGCTAGTACAATTGAAAAAGTTAAAAAATATCGTTGGTGGGATGAAGAGTTTAAACAAGAAAGAGCTAAAATCATATCCAAATTTCTCGTTAATTATGTATTTTTAGTAATAGGGTTTGCGGGAGTATTGTGTATCTATACCGGTTCATATTTTCAAAGAAACTTGAGGTACAAAAATTTGAAAATGGCAGTTGTTATTGCTGATCAAAATGTTGGTAATTTACCCAATATAGTTGGTCAAACAGTAGAATATTATTTTGCTCAAATCCCTGCAGTTCAAGCTGATGGAAATTTTGAAATTTGGAATTACACCAGGATATCTGAATTAGCCCAATCCAAAAATCATACTATTCGACAAGAACTTGAACAACAAATTCATCATCAGAAATATTGGGCTACATTTTATGTCCATGAAAATGCAACTTTAGATTGGTATCAAGCATTGGTTAATCAAGATGAGAATTTCTCACCCGTGGAGGGGTTAATGGAGGTTATTTACGAAACAGGTAGAGATTACATGGCGGTATATAACTACATTATTTCCATTGTAAATGGTTTATTACAATCATTCAATCCATTTGTATCAGAAAGTGGATTAGTTCATAATATGCTTCAAACTTTAAATGAAACCCAAGCATTTGATGTTATGGAAAATGCACCCCATTTGATATCTGCTATTCCCACGTTTACTGTAAATGACTTACATCCTGTTACAAATCCTTTATTTCAAGCAGCAATGACTCTTGGTGGCGTATATTCGATCGTTATGACTTTTTTTAGTCAAATATTTTGTTTAGAAATTAACATGTATTTGGCATCAAAGGTTACTGGTGCACCATTTATTATATTTAAAATTCTTACCACCCAGATTTCGTATGTTTTCATTTCTTTAGGGTATGTTATTTTGAATACAGCTTTTCAACTTCCGTTTAATGTTACTTTTGGTCATTCAGGCTTCTTAGTATTATGGTGCTTTGCCTTTTTACTTATGTCATCCGTTGGAAGTATTATTGAAGTATTGGTACTGATTTGTTTTGCAACTACACCTCCATTTCTTGGGTTTGTTTTGGTTTATATGGTGGTGATAAACTTATCACCAACAGTTTCACCCCTTGTACTCTGTCCTACCTTTTACCGGTACGGTTATGCTATACCGTTAAAGAATTTCTATGATCTTTTACAAGTATCGTATTTTAATGCATGGAAAGCACATGTAGGAAGAAATGTTGGGATTTTGATTGCATGGATCGTTGTTAGTAATGCATGCTTGCCATTTGCTATGAAATGGTTGGCACATAAAAAGGCTAAAGATGAAGAAAAGAAAAAACTTGAGAAGGAGTAATTAGGTTGGCATATTAAAGTAAGTTCTGTAGTGTTTTAATTTATAATTTACAATTATATAAAACTAGTGTGAGACATTATCACGTGGATGAAAGTCACATGAAATTTATCACGAATTTCTGATTTTGTCGGATTTATCAAAGCAAACATTCTTGACAAAAAAAAACTTCAGAAAAAGAAAACTATCGTAAACAATCTCAATAACATAACGCAGCTCTCTCTTTCCCCTCGTTAATCTATTAATATGAGTGCACATTCTAGAAGAATCAAATTTGTTTCAGTTTCAGTGCCTATTCTATATGGTAATCATGCTGTAAAACTTGCACCAGAAAAGAGGAAACCCACTACACCAGCAGAACATACACATGAATGGACAGTATTTTTTAAACCTGTTTTAGGGGATATTGATTTAACACCATTAATCAAAAAAGTTACATTCAAATTACACGAGACATATGAAAATCCAGTTAGAACACTTGAGTCTCCTCCATATCAAGTTACAGAAACAGGCTGGGGTGAATTTGAAATCATAATTAAACTACATTTTCATCCTGGTGTTGAATTAGGTATAAATGAAAAAAATTTTCAAATTTTTCATGCATTAAAATTACATCCATATAATCCTCAACAAGTTAAGGAAAATGGTGAAGTGCATTCTGTATTATATGATGAGTTGGTGTTTAATGAACCAACAGAGAAAACTTTTGAAATATTAACTTCGAAACCTGTCAATTTGATACCATATAAATTACTGAATCCTAACAAACGAGATCAGGAGTTTATTCGACCAGACGAAATAGATGAATTGAATAGATTGGAAGTATATATTGAAAAAGTCAAGGAAGAGATTGAAAATCAAAGAAACCAGTACAAGATTCTTGAACAAGAAAAACTTGCATTATTACAATAGTTTATATGGATTATTTATAATTTATATACTCTTCAATCAATGACGGTAACTCGGTCAATCCGACACTAAATTTCATATGACCAGGTATTCTTCCACGAGAATTGTGAACTCTATTGATTGACCTGCTAAAATTAATTGGTATTTTGCAATGAATTCTATCATTGTGTATGATAAGTAGGTAGTCCAAGGGATACATCCCTCCTCCTAATGGATCTTTAATCTCAAAATAATTCATCAATTGTTGACATTGAGAGTTTGTACACCTCGAACCATTTGACGTAATAAATAAAACAGGTATACTAAATGGAAATTGCTCTTGTATTGGTTCGATAAATTCCTTGCCTTGGGCACCCAAGAAAAAAATATACTTGAAATAACTATCATCTTGATCTATAAGAAATATAGAATCTAATAAATATGATATTTCTTTGGATATGATCTCAGCTTTACTGGAGGGAATAAAATTTGTCGGTGGATTCGTGGAAAACTGTGGCTTTGATTTTTTATACTGAATACTAGGTACACATAAAGACGATGGTGATGTAGGTGACGGTAGACTTATTGACGAAGAAGATGTGACATAATATAATAATTGATTATCAGTATTAACACGTTTCATTGAAAGGAATAATTACAGCTTGACGTGTAGTTTGGTGACGTGGTTGAAATATCAATAATTGGTTGTATAGATGAAAAAAATACCCACAAATTTTTGTTATAATGTGAAGAGAAAAACTGAAATACCAGGGAAATCACCTCTGAGAAAATCAACTCCAAAAAAAGTAAAAATTGAAAAAAAAAAGAATGATAAATCAAACGAATACGTTTGGTAAGCAATTATGGGATAGTTGTGTAGTAAAGAAAGAAAGAGGAGAAGAAATGTGACAATTGAAAAATATTTCACGCAATCCAAAGGTCGCGTTTTGTTAATCATCGTAAACAATACCGCTATTGTGCACTTTGCTAGGGCCGTGAATGCTTAATAGCGAGTGCCGTGCAAGAAAATATTCAAAGAAAAACATGTTTGTTTTGCTATGGTTATTTGCTGTCTGAAACATTCAGTATTCGTTAAAGGTCAAAAATTAGCACTTAGAGCCACTGTGGGAGTAACATCAATGGTGCAAAGGCAGCTGAGCTGATTTCATTTAAACTGCAGTAGTGCATAGGCACCTATTCAACACTATATAGTCTACAGATGAATACAATAACTTTCACCAGCTAGAAAATCTTAATACATTGACTATTTAACTAAACTATAATTAAATGTCACCAAAATTTTGTTGTTGAACTAATTCTTTGTATGAGCACGAGGTGGACTTTCTGGTTCAGCATTTGCAGCTTCTTTAGAATACCCAGTTCCTGTAGGAGTGTAAGTTCCTTCTTGTTGGACATTTCTTTGACCATTATTCACAGAACCATATCCTTGTTGTTGACCTTGAGAAGGAAGTGGAGGAGGTTGTTGCACATTAGGTTGTTGCTGGTTATCGTAAGGTTGTTGTGGGGAAGCATATTGATCATTATACTGAATATAGCCTTCTTCATCTTTTTGTTGTTGTTTCCGTTTACGCCTGCGGCTAAGTAAGATTACCAAAAAAGTAATCAAAAGAATGATTGGAATCCAGGCACATAACCAAAACAACCACCATCTCGAATGAACCCAATATCTTCTTTGGATATCGACTATCATTTGTATTTATTAAATATGAATGGTATAATAAAGAAAGAAAAAAGCCTATTTCCCTTAGGGGAGGTAACAATATGATTTTATAAGGTGCGTAAGGGAAGGAGGGGGGGGGAGAGGGAATTGAAGGGGGTAAATAGGCTCCTTCGTGTTGAGAGATTTGCAGTATAAATAATACAGTAATAATAATCAGAAAGATTCGTACAGCGCAAGGCAATAACAATGCATAAGATATAAATATGCCTTATTGTATAACTGGAATATGCACACTCTGAAATTTCTGATTACCTAATCATGAAGGAAAATAAATAAATGGAAAAGATGAAACAACTGCAGTCTGAATATTACTGTACTAATAAAAAAAAAATAATCATTGGCTTAGAAATCAGAATATCAGGTCATTGTGCTTAATAGCAACAGTACATATATTCCTTAATTTACGATACGAGTATTCATTTCATTCATACTGTATTCAAGTCATCAAAATTGAACCCCTTTTTTTTGTATATAAAGAATGATACCCGACTTTGCACTCGATTTTTTTTCGTTCTGATTTTCTTTCTCTTTCATTCGTGGTTATTACACGTACTATTCGACCCATTATACATCACTTGGCATACAAAGTTCTTTCCCTCCTGCAAAGCGATGTAAAGATTAAAATAAGTCTATTTGCCCCTAGTATTTATTACCAGTTTTGACTACAGCTACAACTCTTCTTAATTACCGAATTACTTACCAGATGAATATATGTCACTTCTGCTAGTTAACATAATGATTATTTTATTCATGCAAAAACAGAAGTCATGACGCTTAGATGAAGTTCATTGTATTTCTAATTCAAACCTCCATTGTTTCAATTGGACATAGTCACTTATTCAGATTAAGTATGTACCGATGTCCAAAATGCAAAAAAAAGTCTCTTTAGATTTCTTTGAATGTCAAAAATTTTTCGTCGGCATATTCTTGATTTCGTGCGTGTTGATTTCGCCAAAATCACATTACATGTGTTGTAGAAATTAGATACATATAATTTTTTTTTTTTATTACAACCGAATTGAAAAAAGAACTGACGTAACTTTTTTTTTTCTCTTTTTTTGAAGACATTTTTCCTAATTTAGTCCAGATCGATATCTTCACAAGATAATAATAGTAAAGTCAGATCTCAGCACTGAGATAGGTTTGAGATATACATATACATAGATATACTTATCTATTGATAAATCACTTCCAATCAGAACACACCCCCGCCCCACGTTCACAATCTCTATATTTTTCACCGACGAAGAGAGAGAGAAAGAAAAAAAAAAAAAATCTTATAGATTAACAGAGATAACCAACTAGATTCATAAACTACTACGGGTGTCATATAAATTCTAAAATTTTTTTTCATCTTAATTTATTAATATTATTATCATCATGAGTTATTTTATGGTACCTGCTGTATCATACCAAACTCAGCAGAAGTTAGAAAAACAACAAAAGGAGAAGGAAAGACGAGCTAAAAGAAAGAAGAAGCATGGAAGTAGTGGGAGTGAAAGTACACGAAGCTCAGGAGGATCAAAACATAGTCATGATACCATAGGTGAATTACCGGATGTTGATGATAACAGATCTTTATTATCTTCAACATCGGTAATGACTAAACACTCAAACCGTCCAGGAACTTCTAGATCTAGCAGTAACTTCAAGCCACTAACGCAAGTCAAAGAAGGTCAAATACAAACATCTCAGCCATCATCGCCTCAACTTCCACAACAAAAACTACATGAAACAGATAATTACCCCCTTTTGTCCAGAAAGTCAGTAGAAACGCTCAGTGTTGTTGAACAAGAATTTACTCGACCACCAGATTTTGAACAATCTGCTCAATTCAATCCAGTTGAGCAAGAAGTTTCCAGAGAAAAGGACCCAGAAATTAATGAACAGGCTAGTATGATTGCTTCCAGATATGGCCAAGCGTTAAGATCGGGGTCAACAAAAAGCCCTGTTACCGCTGTTACCCCAGTCAGTGGTTCATTTTCAAAATATTCATCCCTGGATAAACGAAGATCAGGATCTGCGATATCAAGTACGTCTGTACCATCGAGCCATTTCAATCAAAACCAAGTATTTCAAAGGAATGCTTCAGCATCATCAGGATTTAGTCAAGAATCACAATATTCTGCACCACATTCATCCAAGGATAACCTTTCATTCCGAAAATTGTCATTTCTTGGAAGTTCTGGAAAGCGAAGAGGAAGTACCGTTTCACTGCCAGGAACCACTGGCTCTCCTGGATCGTCAAATAAACAGGATGCGTCTTATTTCCCAGAAAATTCGAGTAATACCACTTCTCCATCGCCTGGGCCCACTCCGTCTTTACAATCTCATATAGCAAATATGACGTCTTCATATGGAACACAATCATTACAACCACCTTCATCACTGCTGGCGATGAAAGTTATTCCTCCATTTAATGTAAACACTGACTTGTCTGTTTACAATACTAGAGAGTCCCTTGAACGAACTTTTGTGTCTCCCAATTATCAAGTTTTCCGATTTAATAGTTTTTTGGATTTATTAAGTGAGTATCATAGTACAGATGCAATTAGTATATCTAGTATTCGGTATCACTTACTTTTAAAATTTATTTCAAAACAAAAAATGCCAAGGAATTTATTCGTAAGGGAAATAAATTATCTTTTGGGTCTCCGTATGGGCTCACAATGGCAGATAGTGTTCTCGCATACCATCTATATGGTCCCATGAGAGGTATTTTACGAGACTTAATCAAAATACGCCTAAATGACCATGGCTGGAAAAATCATGAAGAATTGGTTCAATGCAACTTTATTAACTTTGTACGGTATGTGGCTACATTACCAGATAACTCTAACCCCACTGAACTAAACGATATTGAAAAAAAAATCTACGAATTTAAAGAGGTGTTCAACCAAACAGCAAATGCCATGTATCTTTTAAAAAAAGAACAAGCTACTGAGTCAGATAGTGCCGATATTGCAGAATTTCGATTTAAACTATTGATTGAAACTATAACCAAGGTGTGTTACGAGTATTTGTTGTTGGAAAAGTATAGATTGGATATAACTACAAAGTATCATAACAACCATTTAATCGATAAGCAAGTCTTGAAAAAGTTGTTTTACAAATATGAAGCAAATATCAGGTCCGGAAATCGTGAAAATGTAAAAGTTTTTGTATATAATACATCAAACCTGATTCAATTTTCATGGTACGTTGCTTTGAGTATGCCATTTCTTAGAGTTTTAGAGTCCCATGTCTACACTGAAGATAAAATTTTGATTCAAGATTTAGAACAGTACCGCAGGGTTGAGATGATTACACCTAAAATGGACTTTACAGCTTCTGAACACGAATTGTTTGACATATTTACGAAGAAGCTTTCTTTTGGTTCATTTTCCGAGTATAATAATACCACAATGGACAAGTTAGTGAAGTTGCACCGTTCTATAGATAATCAATCACCCAAATATGCCAAAATTAATCGTCATGAAATACCTGATCCAGCGTCAAATTATTCATTCCGACCAATGAATTTTGAGTATTATAATTCATCCATGGCAACTCTTCGAAATGAATCATTTGAATTGATCCTCGCCCCGGATCTTATATTGCAATCGACTGAAAGGACTTACATAACATTGATTTCCGAGTTTTATCGTATCCTTAAACCAGGAGGAACATTGATAATTGATAATTTACAATTTGGAGCTAAAAATCCCCAGGCGTTTCTTGAAAGGTATAAGGATGGAAGGTTCCCAGAGGTAATAGGGGACGAAGATTTTGGATTATTGAAGTTTTTTGATGGGATTCCAAATTTTACAGAAACAATTTTAAGAGAGTTGAGTAGTGTATTTGGTAAGAATAATGTTCAGTTTAGTGTAATGCTATTAAGTTCTTTACTGGATGTTAATGGCTTTAGCATTAAGTTTGTGGGTATGAGATTATTTGAAATTATTGGAAAGGTTGATGAGTATTGTGATAGTTTTACAGAGAAAGGAGAAAAATTCGAGTCTGAACGTAACGAAAGTGTACATTTTTCAATTCACATTAGAGCATCTAAGAGTTCATAGAGAAACATTGTTTTAATATTAGTTTTATTTGTATATGTTTAAGGAGATAACTAAAGTATATATCTATTCATTTTTGTTTTT